>JACVTC010000003.1:0-82500 GCA_016946835.1 Neocallimastix lanati (nom. inval.) | reverse complement strand
AAAAAATACTAAAAATTAAATTAAAGATAATTCAACATTATCTTGTGATGAAGATATGTCAGGTTCGATACTCTCTGGTTTCTCAAGTAATACTAGTTCAATACTATTATCTAAAAATGATTATACCCAAGCCATTAAAAGTGATTTATATAATTTGAATGCTGATGAAAGAAAAAGCGATTACTTAAAAGTATTATAATTTTTTATCTTATTAATATTAATAATTAATAATTATAAATTAATTAATAGTCTATATTAATATTAATGTTATTATATTTTAAATAAATAAAAAAAGGATTTATTTTTTGCTATGCCTTAAAATATTAACTATTTTTTTCGAAATATATATATATAAATGAAAATTTCAAAATAATTGATATATTTTTTTAATATAATGAATATACATTATGAATATACAATTTATTAAAATATATAATTAATTATTTAAAAATAAAAATGAAAATACTTAATTATAAAATATTAAATATATTATTAAATATGTGAAGTTAAAATAATGATTATATTATATCATTAAAATCTATTATATAAATTTTTAACCAATAAAAAAAAGTGACCAAAAGTCATTAAAAAAAATACTAAATAAATAAATAAATAAATAAATAAATAAATAAATAAATAAATAAATAAATAAATAAATAAATAAATAAATAAATAAATAAATAAATAAATAAATAAATAAATAAATAAATAAATAAATAAATAAATAAATAAATAATAAAAAAATAAAATAAATAAGTAAATTAATAAAAAAGTAAATAAATAAATAAATAAAACACATAAAATATAAAATAAAAACAAAAACAAAAACAAAAAAAACAAAACAAAAAAAAAAAAAATAAAAAACAAAAAATAAAAAACAAAAAACAAAAAACTAAAAAAAAAAAAAAAAAAAAAAAAAAAAAAGAATATATATATATAAATGAAGAGAACATATTAAAATAATCATTTATAAGACCATTCATTAATAATTTTTTTTATATATATTCTTTTATATATATCTTTAAAAAATAATTTATTTATTTTAACTGTATATTAATAATAAAAATTATTCTTTTTTATAAATATATTTTAAATTTAAAATTTAAAGTACTTTTTATGTTCATTATGTACATATAAAGAATGTTGATGTTCAGTATATATAAATAAATTATTAAATATATTAATTCTTATAAATATGTTTTATAACTAATAATTTCTATTATTGAGTATCTATACATGAATATTTTTTCTATTCCTTTTATTAATTTTTTATATGTTAATTATAAATTTTTTTTTCTTAAAAAAAAAAAAAAAACTAAATTTTTAATATTTGTACATATTTTGTACACAAATTTTAAATATAATTTTAATGATTATTATTATTACATTATTTTATATTATAAAATTTATTTATTTATTTATTAAAAAAAGTTATTTAGATATATTTATTTTATAATTTATTTTTTATATTTGTTTTTTTTCCTTTTTTTTTTTTTTTTTTTTTTTTTTATTTTATTTTATTTTTATCTTTATTTTTTAATGTTTTATTATTATTATTATTTACTTATTTTCATTTTTTATTTTTATCTATTTTATTTTTTATGTTTTTATGGTTTATTATATTATTATTATTTCTTATAATTTTAAAATTTATTAATTATTAAGAACTTATTTTTAATATAATAATCTATTAATGAATTACGCTTTTTATTTATTTATTACTAATTGATTTAATTTATTACTTTTCTCAATAAAAAAGAAATAGTTATAATAATAACAATAATATTTAATTATTAGTATGATTATTATTAGTTAAAATGATTATTTTAATATATTAAAAATTATTTTTGTTTTAATATAATGTGATTTTTCTTATTGTATTAATATATACATTCAATTATCTTTTTTTTTTTTTTTTTTTCTTTTCTTTTTTTTTTTTAATTTTCTTTTTTTTTTTTCAACATCTTCATGTATTTTCTAAACTTCTAGTTTTTCCTTTTCCTCTTTCTTTCTTTTTTTATTTTTTTAATATATTAAAAACAAAATTATAAATATTAAAATTTAATTATAATTAAATAGGATAAGTAATTATTTTTTCATATTTTTTTTATATTTATTTTTTATTGTATTTTATTTTATTTTATTTTATTTTTTTTTCATTTTCTTAAATATAAATTCATAATTATTATTATTAATATTACTTATACTTCTTTAAAAAATTATATTTAATTAAATGATGGTGGTGGAAGGAAAGAAGAACTTATATTTTTAGTTGAAGTTGATGAATTTCCCATTACATCTACATAACGATTTCTAGCACCACGTTTTATATTACCAGTTGAACGTTTATTAGATATACCAAACGTAGAATTACTTGATTTTAAAAGACTTTCAATATCTGATTTACCCGATTTATTAAGAAGGGAATTATCATTAACAGCTAATGTTGGAACTGCAGAGGATGAATTACCTTGTGCTGTTGTGGATGCTGGTGCAGTAGAACTAGGAGAAATAGATGTATTAGCTTTTGGTGGGGGAGCTAATTTCTTCTCTTCTTCTTCTGGAGCATTTGGATTAACCCATCTCTTCTTTACTGGATCATAATAAATTGTTTTTTCTTCACCAAGATTAGCCTTAATAACTCCTTGACCTTCATTCTTATTATTTTTGCTACCAAAGAGATTACCAAATAATGAAGCTAAACCTTTAGAGCCTGAACATTTAATAATTTAAGAAATTATTATTATATATATATTATTAAAAAAAGTTTAATAAATAAACAAAAATAAAAATAATATAAAATAAATTAAAATACAAAAAAAAAAAAAAAAAAAAATATATATATATATATATATATATATATATCCTATAAATATAAAATAAAGAAATAATGATTATAATAATGATATGTATTTAAATTTACTTTTTTCTTTTTCATGTTCACCCTTAGATGGCGATGGTGATGGTGGAGCCTCATCATTTTCTTCTTCTTCTTTCTCTTCTTCTTTTTTTTCTTCTTCCTTAGATAATTTTGAATTATTACCAAAACCTAAATCTTCTTCTTCATCATCATAAGTATTATTATAATCATTACTTGATGTATTATTCATATAGGAATTATTGTCATTAAAATTATTAGTTGAATTTAGATACTCATTGGAAGTAGTAGATACTGGAATAACTGGAACATCTGAAACATAATTTAATAATGGTTGACTTAATTCATTATTAGCATGATTTGTTTTTGTTGTTTGAGTATTATCAATATTTTCTTGAATATTTTCCGTTGTAGCTTGTTGAGATTGTGCTTGATCTGAATAGTATGGTGTACTATTATAACCTGTATAGAAATTATTATATATATTATTATAACCTCCATACATATTATTATTGTTTAAATTGTTTGTTGCTTCAGATGTTATTGTAGTATTAGTTAGAGGATTACTAATTGGAGCTTTAGCATTTACATTAGTAGTAGTATCTGTTGAAATAGGTTGAGTAACTTCTTGTGATTGATTGGAAGCTATATAACTATTATTATAATAATAAGAAGAAGTATTAGTACCATCTACACTATATCCAGCATAACCATATATATCTTGAGTTTGGTTTGCCATCATATCAGAAGCAGGCGTTATTGGGGATTCCTGTTCCGTATTAATTTTTTCTTCAACAACTACTTCTTCTTCTTCTTCTTCTTCTTCTTCTGTGTCTTCCTCTTCACTTTCTTCTTTTTCTTTTAATAATTCAACAGGAATTAATTCCATATCAAATTTTTCAATATTTGGTAAAGAGAAAATATCATTAACTACTTCAAATTTAGCTCTTTTTTCATTCCATTCATCAAGATTTACATCTTCATCTTCATCAACAAGCCATGACCTATTACAACGATGTTCCAAGTCACGAAGACTCTCCAAAAATCTTTTATGGAAATATGGAGAAGCTTTAGTATAACTTTGAACAATTTTTGTTATGGTCTTACAATATTCAGTAGCTCTTTGTACGTAACCTAAATCAGATAACCACCAAGCATATGCTAATTTATAAGCTTGGAAATGTGGAATACCAAGTCCACTTTCACTGGTACTTTCTTTCTTTCTTAAACTTAATGAATATTCATAAAATTCAGTTAATTGAACAGCTAATGGATTTCTAAGGGCATTGCTACCGTAAATACCATCATCTACCCCAATCAAAGTTAAACGAACATCTTCTTTATCAATACTAGTGAAAATCGAATCTTTTCCTGAAAGAATATAACTACAAATTTTTATATTATTTTTAATATATAAAAAATTATATTAACAAATAATAATAATTAATATTTATTATATATTATTGTACATATATAAACCCTTTTAACTATGTATTGATATATTTCAATTAAATAAAAATAAAAATAAAAATAAAAATAAAAATAAAAATAAAAATAAAAATAAAAATAAAAATAAAAATAAAAATAAAAATAAAAATAAAAATAAAAATAAAAATAAAAAAATATAAAATTAAAATAAAAATTACCATATATGAGCGGCAAAAGTGTTACCAGATTTCATTAAAGAATCACCAAATTCAACAATAGCGTCAACACTTTCTGATGTATTATAACCTAATAATGTAGCTAATGTAGTTCTCCATTTTTCAGAAGATTTTACAGCAGAACTTGGTAAAACAGAATTTATAACTTCTTTTTCACCTTTAGCGAATAAACTGTATAATAATTGAATATTTGGTCTACACATAGTATCTTCATCATCCAATGAATTACCAAAAACAGATTTTGTATAACTAATGACGACATCTTTATAAGCTTCTTTACCAACAAAGTTTGAAATAATTAAAGCATGTGTCCATAATTTATTATCTTTACAATAATCTAAAGCTTCTTCTAAGTTACCCTTCATTAAATATTCTTCAAGTTCATCAATTTGATTGGATTGAATTATTGGTTGCTTAATATCAGTTACTGGCTTTAACATTCTATTGGTTGGTATAAGTAATTTTCTTAATTCTATAAGAGCTTCTTCTTTAACATCGCTATTTAATATTATATATAATAAATAATATAAATATTTATTATTATTATTATCTATTATTATTTCAAAATTTCTAAACAAATACGGAAAAAAATTTATATTTATAAACTTATAGTACAAATTTAATTATAAAAAAAAAAAAAAAAAAAAAAAAAAAAAAAAAAAAAACTTTTTGTACCTTCCGCTTAAAACACCATTATATTCAATAAAAAGTTTAATTAATTTCCATAAAATAGTTTCATCATTTAATGAATTTGAAGAATAGTTACTTGTAACTTGAATAATACGATCATTTATTTGTTCAAGTATCTCTTTTTTATTAGCATTTCTTTTTTTATTAAATGGATTTACAAGTGGTCCCTTAAATCTTTTTTCAGATTCTGAAAGACTTGGATCAATAACAGATTTTAATGATTTAATAATAATTGGTCCTGGAGTAGCAATCTTTTCATTAATAGATCTATACATAAATCTAGCATCACTTGAATCTATATGCTTTGCCTTTGGGAACATACAAATTATTTTACCACCAAATCCAAAACGAACAATTGGACAGCCATTCTTTAAATATACAAGAGGATCTCTAGATCGAATGCCCTCTTGAATATAACGTTGTGTTGGATTTGAACTGTCATTTGATTTGTATATGCGTTTAACCTTTGGAATACCAAATGATTCAATAAATGAAGTAGTTGAAACCTCAACAATTGGTTCCTTTTCTTGTGGAACAGTAATATTATCATCATAAGCATTATAAGATGATACTTGATTTGATTCTTGTGGGATGCCGTATGAATCATAACCACTGTAAGTAGAAGTGTTGATTGTAGTTTGCTCTTCCTGCTTTTGTGACATATCATAGCTATTGTAACCACTGTAAGGGGTAGGATTACTTGAATTTTGGTCCTTTATTTCATGAGATATACCATAGACATCATAACCACTATAAGATGTAGTATTATTTGAATCTTGTTCATTTGATTCTTGGGCAATACCATAACCAGAATAAACTGTAGTATTATTTTGAACTTGATCTTTTGATTCTTGTTGATTATTATTATTATTATTATTATTATTATAATTATCATAACTATATCTATTTTCAATTTCATATTCTTTATTTTCGGATTCATTTATAGTAACTTGATTTCCAGATTCTTCATCTACAATTGGTGAAGCAGAATAACCTGGATATGAATAGTTATAATTGAGAATTTCATTATTATTTGATTCATTATTATTTATATTAGCATTATCAGATTCATGGTGTTGTTCTGCTACTGGGGATTCATTGCCTAAAGTATTATTTGTTACATTAGAATCCTCAACTGAGTATCCTGGCATATAATAAGAAGTATTCATGTTATATTCTGTAGTACTAATTGGTGCTATATTTTGTTCATTTTGTTCATTATTATTATTATTATTATTATTATCATTTTCAACAGGTGGTTCAAGGATTGAAGTTGAAATTTTGTTTGGTTCATTTTCAGTTTCATTAACAAATGTTGGTTTTGTGGGTGTAAGTATTTCACCATCATATCTAAATTGCTTGAAACTATGTTTTGATTTTTTACTCTTTAAAGTATATGAAGAAGATGATGGAAGTGGAGGATCAAATGAATTTCTATTTCCAGTAGGATGTTGAAGCGCTGATACTGGTGTAGATGGATTCGTTGGAGGTTTATTAATAGGAGTTTGTGGATTAGATTGTATTGTCATTGGTGGTTGAGTTGGAGTTTGTGGTAATCCCATTTGCTGTTGACTTGAAGTTTGCGATGGTTGTTGTTGTAACGTTTGTTCATTTTGATAATAATAATTTTGTTCTTTAGGTAATGATTGTGATATTTGATTTTGACTTTGTTGTTGTAATTGTTCATTTTGATAATAAAGATTTGGATCCAACTGATTTGGTTGTGGCATTGAATTAGGTAATTGTTGGGATGTTTGTTGAGGTGTTTGTGATGGTTGTTGTTGTTGCTCATTCTGATAATAAAGATTTGGATCCAATTGATTTGGCTGTGGCATTTGATTGGGTAATGGTTGGGATGGTTGGGATGGTTGGGATGGTGGTTGTAATTGTTCATTTTGATAATAAAGATTTGGATCCAACTGATTTGGTTGTGGCATTGAACTAGGTAATTGTTGTGACATTTGTTGAGGTGTTTGTGGTGGTTGTTGTGGTGGTTGTTGTGGAGATTGTTGAGGTGGTTGTTGAATTGGTTGTTGAGGTGGTTGTTGAGGTGGTTGTTGAGGTGGTTGTTGAGGTGGTTGTTGAGATGGTTGTTGAGGTGGTTGTTGAGGTGGTTGTTGAGGTGGTTGTTGAGGTGGTTGTTGAGGTGGTTGTTGAGGTGGTTGTTGAGGTGGTTGTTGTGGTGGTTGTTGTGGTGGTTGTTGTGGTGGTTGTTGAGGTGGGAATTGTTGTTGTTGCTCATTTTGATAATAAAAGTTTGGATCTTGACCTGGTTGGCCTGGTTGAATGATTTGTTGATTAGTTTGACGAGGTGTTTGTGGATGTTCAAGTGGTTGTTGAGAATGACGTTCATTTGGATAATATAAGTTTGGATCTTGACCTGGTTGAAGCATTTGAGGAGGCATTTGTTGAGGTGTTTGAGGTTGTTGTAGCGGATTTTGTTGAGGTTGTATTTGCTCATTTTGAAATTGATAATTTTGCTCTTGTGCTATTTGTTGAGACAATTGTGGAGTTTGTGGTGGAATTGGTTGTGATTGTTGTTCATTTTGGTAATAAAAATTTGGATCTGGTTGACCTGGTTGTTGTAATTGTTGAGACATTTGTTGTGGAGTTTGAGGTTGTGGTGGTTGCTGAAGTTCTTGTTCATTCCTATAATAAAAGTTTGGATCTTGACCTGGTTGACCTGGTTGTTGCATTTGTGTAGGTACTTGTTGAGGCATTTGTTGAGGCGGCAATTGCTGTTGTTGCTGTTGTTCATTTTGATAATAAAAGTTTTGTTCAGGTGGTTGACCTGGTTGTTGTATTTGAGGAGGCATTGATGTATTTGGTTGGCTAGGTTGTTGCATTTGTTGTTGAAGTTGTCCATCTGGGGTTTGTAATGGTTTAAATGTTGATAAATTCAAATCATTTCTATGGCTTCCATGTTTATGAGAACGTATCCTCGTTGATGTCGGAACTGGAGGATCATAATAGTTTTTCTTTGTTACAGTAGAAGATGGAGGTGGGATTTTTGGTGATGGTTTGTTTACAAAATTACCAACTGGTGATTGAAATTTTCCTGGAAGATTTTGTCCACCATAAGGATTAAATGGTTGTTGTGGAGGTTGTTGTGGAGGTTGTTGTTGCATAAATTGTGAATCTTGATTATGGAATGAATTATTCATTTGATAATTTTGAAATTGTTCTTGGTTAAAGTTTTGTCCATTATTAGACATCTTATCTCTTTCTATATTATTCAATATTTTATATTATACTTTTTTTTATAAATATTATTTTCATATCAATATGAATTAATTTTTAATTAAAGTTCATTTAAATATTTTAATACATTAATAATATTTTTGATTATATTTATTTTAAAGATTTATTTATTTATTACCCATAAATTTGAAATAAGAATAAAATATTTTTGTTATTCATAAAAATAATATATATATTATTTTAATATTAATCATTAATTAACATTTACCTTTTTAGAATTTTTTTATTGTTTAAAATATTGATTTCTGTAATTTTTCATTTATTAAATTTATAAATATTTTAGTGGGTTTATATTAATCTTTTTTTTATTATTTTTTTTTTTATTTTTTTTTTTTTTTTATTTTTTTATTTTTTTATTATTATTTTTTTTTATTATTTTTATTTTTTGCTTGTTTGTTTGTTAGTTTGTAAGTTGAAATATTAAATTTTTAATAAACTATGAATTTTCTATAAACAATCTAGTATATTCTTTTCTTTTTTCAAACAAAAACAAAAACAAAAACAAAAAAAAAAAAAAAAAAAAAAAAAAATAGATAATAGAAAATAGAAAATAAAATAAAATAATAATAATAATATATATAAAGAAAAAAAAAAAATTAATATAAAAATTTTTTAAATTACAATTCCTGTATAATTTTATTTAATTTTAATTTGATTTATTATTTTTATTTTATTACTTTTTTCTAATAGTCTTAATTATCAAAACTTGTAAAGTCTCAATAAATTTTTCCTTTACTTTATATTATTTTATTTTTTTTAAATTCCTTTTTTATTAAAAAAAAAATTATATAAAAAAAAAATTATATATAAAAAAAAAAAAAAAATAATGTATTATATAATAATTTTTAAATTTTTTATAATTTTTTTGTGATAATCAAAGTTTTTTATTTAGTTATTCAATTAATAAATAAAAATTTATTGTATATAATAATTATATTACGAATAAATTTTAACAATCAATTTAATAATTTAATTATACATAAATAGCTTAATCTTTCATACTTTATTAAATTTAACTTTTCTCTAAAATGAATATCTATTACCCAATAATATTAATTTGAAAGTAGTAATAATTAATTATTATTATAATCTTTTATTTATATAATATTTATTTATATAGATTTTTATAAAATATTTGATTATTATTTATTATAATTATTAGTGATAGTGTAGTAGTATAATTGATATAAATATATGAAATAAAAAACTTAATATAAATACAATTATTCTGATTTACTATAAAATGTAAATTAAATTAACAAATAAAAATTATAATTTTATTTTAATGTATAATACAAATTTTGATATTATTTACAATGAATATTTGTAACAACTTATTACATTATAACAGTAATACATTACATTATTTAATTAAATTAATATAAATATTATAATAATAGATTTGAAGAAAAAAAAATTTTTTAAATTATTAACTTTATATAATATATAACATGTTTTTTTTTTCAATTATTTAATTACATAAAAACTAAAATTTATGTTTTTAATAAATAAAATAATTTCATGACACGTCACATACCCAATTTATTAAATATATTATAAATATTTTAAGCTATATATATTTATAATATAAAATTTATAATTATTATTAAGAATAAAATAAACTATTTTTCATATTTTCATATTTTAGACTTAACATCAAAGTTAATTAAACATAAAGATATTTTATAGAGGGAAATTTTTTATATTGTTTATTATACAATTTATAGATTATATTATTATTATTATTATTATTATTATTATTGTTGTTGTTGTTAAGAGTTAATGAATTTATGGTGCACTTAATTATTCTAAATTAAATGCTTTTATATTAATATATTGTGGCTTATAGATTATTTATATTACAATATGTTTCAATACATTTGAAGCTTATTTTTCATACATGTCACATATTCTAACAATTATTTTATTATAATTTTATTTTTATTTTATTATTATTTTATTATTATTATATTATTGTTTTATTTATAATTTTAAATTAAAATTTAATAAAGGAGTGATAATATTTTTTTTTAAAATGGAAACCATATTAGATGGTACAAATTATCATATATGGTGTGATAATATAATCGACATTGTTAGAAAGAAGGGAATGTGGTTCATTTCGCCAATTTTTATAATACAAATTTTCAATACGCCATTTATTTTTAATGGCTTGTAAAATTTTTTGTTAACGCCATAAAAAATTTTAATAAATTATATGTAAAAAAAATAAATGTATAAATAAATAAATAAACAAATAAATAAATAAATAAAGAATGTAATAAGTATATAAAATAAAAATAAATAGTAGAATATAAATATAAAGTACAGATTGAATAAAATAAAATAAAATAAATAGTAGAATGTTAAATATAAAGTACAGATTTAATAAAATAAAATAAAATAAAATAAAATAAAATAAAATAAAATAAAATAAAATAAAATAAAATAAAATGAATAGTAGAAACAAAAATATAAGTACAGATTGAATAAAATAAAATAAAATAAAATAAAATAAAATGAATAGTAGAAACATAAATATAAGTACAGATTGAATAAAATAAAATAAAATAAAATAAAATAAAATGAATAGTAGAAACATAAATATAAGTACAGATTGAATAAAATAAAATAAAATAAAATAAAATAAAATAAAATAAAATAAAATAAAATAAATAGTAGAATATTAAATATAAGTACAGATTGAATAAAATAAAATAAAATAAAATAAAATAAAATAAATAGTAGAATATGAATATAAAGTACAGATTGAATAAAATAAAATAAAATAAAATAAAATAAAATAAAATAAAATAAAATAAAATAAATAGTAGAATATGAATATAAAGTACAGATTGAATAAAATAAAATAAAATAAAATAAAATAAAATAAAATAAAATAAAATAAAATAAAATAAAATAAATAGTAGAATATGAATATAAAGTACAGATTGAATAAAATAAAATAAAATAAAATAAAATAAAATAAAATAAAATAAAATAAAATAAATAGTAGAATATTAAATATAAGTACAGATTGAATAAAATAAAATAAAATAAAATAAATAGTAGAATATTAAATATAAGTACAGATTGAATAAAATAAAATAAAATAAAATAAAATAAAATAAATAGTAGAATATGAATATAAAGTACAGATTGAATAAAATAAAATAAAATAAAATAAAATAAAATAAATAGTAGAATATGAATATAAAGTACAGATTGAATAAAATAAAATAAAATAAAATAAAATAAAATAAAATAAAATAAAATAAATAGTAGAATATGAATATAAAGTACAGATTGAATAAAATAAAATAAAATAAAATAAAATAAAATAAATAGTAGAATATGAATATAAAGTACAGATTGAATAAAATAAAATAAAATAAAATAAAATAAAATAAAATAAAATAAAATAAATAGTAGAATATGAATATAAAGTACAGATTGAATAAAATAAAATAAAATAAAATAAAATAAAATAAAATAAAATAAAATAAAATAAAATAAATAGTAGAATATGAATATAAAGTACAGATTGAATAAAATAAAATAAAATAAAATAAAATAAAATAAAATAAAATAAAATAAAATAAAATAAATAGTAGAATATTAAATATAAGTACAGATTGAATAAAATAAAATAAAATAAAATAAAATAAAATAAAATAAATAGTAGAATATTAAATATAAGTACAGATTGAATAAAATAAAATAAAATAAAATAAAATAAAATAAAATAAAATAAAATAAAATAAAATAAAATAAAATAAAATAAAATAAAATAAAATAAAATAAAATAAAATAAAATAAAATAAAATAAAATAAAATAAAATAAAATAAAATAAATAGTAGAATATTAAATATAAGTACAGATTGAATAAAATAAAATAAAATAAAATAAAATAAAATAAAATAAAATAAATAGTAGAATATTAAATATAAGTACAGATTGAATAAAATAAAATAAAATAAAATAAAATAAAATAAATAGTAGAATATTAAATATAAGTACAGATTGAATAAAATAAAATAAAATAAAATAAAATAAAATAAAATAAAATAAAATAAAATAAAATAAAATAAAATAAAATAAAATAAAATAAAATAAAATAAAATAAAATAAAATAAAATAAAATAAAATAAATAGTAGAATATTAAATATAAGTACAGATTGAATAAAATAAAATAAAATAAAATAGTAGAATATAAATATGAAGTACAGATTTAATAAAATAAAATAAAATAAAATAAAATAAAATAAAATAAAATAAAATAAAATAAAATAAAATAAAATAAAATAAAATAAAATAAAATAAAATAAAATAAAATAAAATAAAATAAATATTTAATGTAATAATATAAAAGTACAAGTATATAAAATAAAATAATGTAAATATTTAATGTAATAATATAAAAGTACAAATATATAAAATAAAATAATGTAAATATTTATCATTATTTTTTATTAAAGAATATTAAAGAAAATTTATTTTTAAAAATAAAATGTTTTATTTAATTATATATGTTAGAAAGCAAAAAAATCATTTATATTTAATGAGATTATTAACAATCAATAATATTATTTTATATATTAAATTACATCATCAATTTAATACAATAAAAATGTAAAAAATTTTCATTTCTAAAACATTGATCTGTAATATTCTTTAATAAAAAAAAATATTAGATATTTATTTTATTTTATTCAATCTGTACTTCATATTTATATTCTACTATTTTATTTTATTTTATTTTATTTTATTTTATTTTATTTTATTTTATTCAATCTGTACTTCATATTTATATTCTACTATTTTATTTTATTTTATTTTATTTTATTTTATTAAATCTGTACTTCATATTTATATTCTACTGTTTTATTTTATTTTATTTTATTTTATTTTATTTTCTTTAATTTCTGTTTTCAAATTCATTTTTATGATAAGGTTCAAGTAATGATACGTGAAAAACAGGATGACAACGCATATTACTTGGGAGTTTAAGTTTATAAGCAAGTGAACTAATTTTCTCAACAATTTCAAAAGGACCAATCATTTGATTAGCAAGTTTCTTCTTAACATTCTTAGTAGTACTTCCTTTAAGCAACCAAACTTTGTAATCTTTTTTGATCCGCATATTTTTTGTAAGTTTCTTTAGCTTTATCTAAGTTTTCTTTCAGAAATTTAATATTTTCGTTAATATCTTTAACTCTTTGATCAGCTCTGTGAGGTCTTTCATTAGATGGAATTTCTAGACTAAATCTAGGATTGAATCCATAGTTAGCAAAAAATGGGGATTGGTTGATTGATTGTTGTAAAGTATTGCTATAAGCGAATTCAGCAAAAGGTAATAAATCAACCCAATTTGTTTGTCGTTCATTTATATAACAACGAAGATATTGTTCCAATATCGCGTTCACCCTCTCTGTTTGACCATCAGTCTGCGGATGGTTTGAAGTTGAAAACGAATGCTTGATACAAAGTAAATCACATAATCAGAGGTGAATTGGGTGCCTCTATCAGAAATAATGGAATCAGGGAAACCATACAATTTAAAAATAGAATTAATAAAAGCATCAGCGGCAATTGAAGTAGTAGGAAGACAACGAAGGGGGATAAAATGAGCCATCTTTGTTAAACGATCAACAACCACCATAATAGTCATATCTTTTGATTTTGGCAATTCAACAATGAAATCCATTGAAATATCAGCCCAAGCTCTATTTGGTGTGGATAATGGGGATAACAAACCATACGGCTTATGCCTTGGAACTTTAGCACGACAAGTTTCACAAGACTTAATAAATTTCTTAGCATCATGTCGTAACTTTGGCCACCAAAAGTTTCTGTAAATTAAATCCGATGTTTTATTTACACCAAAGTGACCAGCTGTTACCGAATCATGGTGCATTTCTAGAATTCTTGTACGAATATTTTCCGGAACATAGATTAAATCATCATAGAGAAGAAATCATTCATCATCAATTACACATTTATCAATATTTCTAATAGGAGCAGTATCTTTATTATTACTAGAAAGAAAAGTTTTAATTTTGCTATACAATTCATCATCTTTAAGTGAATTTAAAATTGAATTACATAAGTGTAAAGATATTATTAATATCTTTATAAATTTTAATTAAATTTAATCATAAATTTAAGTAAAATTGAAATAAATCTATTAAAAATCACGTGTATAAAATTATTGCAAATAATTTTAAACAAAACTTCGACTTCTTCCCAATCATATTAATAAATTAAAAATTTCTCTTGTGAAACTAGTAATTGAAAATCATTTCTTTTTATGTAATTTAATTTAAATAATAAGAGTTAAGGTTTTTTACAAGATAAATTAACAACATGAAACTATGCAATTAGTCATGTTGAAACTTGCGGCATTTTATGCTAAAATCATATTAAATAATTATGACAACTTTTATATTAATTTTAAATAGAAAATATAATAAGAATTTATTAATAATATTTAAATAATAAATAAATAATAAATGAGCTCGATTGAAATTGTTTATATTTATTTTAGTTATTAATTATAATTCTCTTTATTTAGTAATAGTTAATTATTTATTATTAGTTTAGGTTAGTATTGTTTTTAAATAAATAGTTAGATAATATAATTCAATAGGAATTATATATTCTAAATGTAATAAGATAAAAATATAAATAGTTAACCAAATTTCATGTATTTTAATCGATGTAATTGTTATTAACGATTTATTGTTAATAACACTAATAATTAATAAAGATTATTTTAAAATCTAAATATAATAAAACTTATTTGTTTATAAAACATTTTTTGTGTTATTTAGTGTTATTATAATTTTTGACTTATAATCTATTTTTTAAATCAAAACTTTATAATAACAATTACCTTTTTCTCTCAATAAAATACGTTATAAGTCAAGATTATAACACGTGATACGTTAACAGTGGCTTGTGTGTGGCTTGATTCAAAATATTTTTTTACCAGTTTTAGATTATTGCTACCAGTTTCAGAATATTGCCACCAGCTCTATAATATTGCTACCGAAATTACAATTACACGTCTTAGAACAAGATTCGAAAAACCATAAACCTTTAATATTTTAATTTATAACGTTACGTTTACTCGACAGCACCGCTTCAAAGGATAGAGCTAGATCGACTAGATGAAAAAACGTTATAGTTTGAAATATTTATTTGTTTGATATTTTTGTTAAAGAAATTGCAAAAATTTAAGTCAATTTAAAATAATCAAATTGGAGGGATTTAACAACCTAATAAGAAGATTCGAAGACCTTAACCTGCAAGAAATGAATCAAGAGAATCATCAAGTTCTGCCCCGTAACAATCAAAAGATTGTTAACGAACCACCGCTATTTTCTGGAATCAAGAAGGACTTTGATGGCTTCCTTACAAGAGCTGAAATAGCTATGGAAGCCAATCCACAAGGTTTCAATAACGACCATACAAAGGTCAGATTTATAATTTCTTATCTTGTCGGTGATCCCTTGATATGGGCCTCAAACTTGCGAAGAAATAATGATCCCCTGCTCAATGTTTATGAAGATTTTATTCAAGAATTAAGAAATCAATTTGGAGAGCAGGACATGAGCACAGTTGTCGCAAACGGTAAATTATGCAGCATCCGACAACATAAATTTGGTCATGTTAGTGAGTATATAAATGAATTTAATAAAATCAGCAGACATTCAGATTTTAACGATTCTGCTAAGATTTATATGTTTGTAAAAGGACTTCACTACAAGATGAGGGAGCACCTTGCAGTGGTAAATCCAAATCCCAACAACTTAAGAAGACTTTTCACTGATGTCCTTAGTATCGAAAGCTTAACTAAGAGACATGAAATAAATGAATTTTTCTATCATAATTATTACCATCGTAAGGAAATAAATAATAATAATCATGCGTCTACTAGTGACCCAATGGAAATAGATTTATACAGAATTAAGAGAGGACAAACGAATACAAGTTACTTCCCTTCTAACCAGAAATTATATCAAGAAAACTCGAATTCAAGAGATGAAGAAAGAAGGAAAGGATTGTGCTATTATTGTAAAAAACCAGGTCATCGCTATTTTAACTGTCCAAATAAGAAGAAACCTGCCGGAGTCAAGATTATCAGTAAACAAGAAAACACCGCTACCACACCCTCAAGTAGTTTAAGAAGAATTAGAAGAATCAACAGCCAAGAAGATATTGTCAAAGTTAGAAAAATCGTGGAAGAACAAAACTCACTTTTGACAAAGAAAAGTAATATCATTGATTTCTATATTAAAACAAACGATATAGAAGAAGTAAAAGCAAGAGTTCTGATCGATTCTGGTTCTGATCTTAATTTTATCCATCCTGAATTCGCTAAAGCCTTTGGAATTAAAACAAAAGAAATCGAAGAACCTTTCCGTGTTACTGGTCTTGGATATGGTGTTTCATCAGTAAAAAAGGAAACTGAGAAATGCGTTCTTCGTTTAAGGAACCACTTGGAAACGATTCAACTCTATGTTCTCAGGATTCCTGATGTTGATATTATCTTGGATTTACCATGGATCAATAAGCACTCCCCCTACAACTACCATGACGCAAAGAAGATTTCTTTCGGATCCGGTTTCTGTTCAAGACATTGTAACAATGGTAAAAGAAAAAGGAAAAACAAGAACAAGAAAAGGAACAAAGGAAAAGAACCTGCTACCAACCTAGAAGAAAACAAAGTTATTATTGAAGAATCAAGAAAAAGAAAACCTCTCTTTGACTCTGATTCCGACTCTGACTCAGAAGAAGAAATTTCTATTCGTGGCCGCCGAACTCGTATTAGAACTTGCTCTGAATTTAATAATTATGATAGTGATAGTGATATTAATGATACTTTTATGTTAGATAATTTTAGTGATAGCATTAGTGATAGTGATAACTTTAGCGATAGTGATGATATTATTGTTATGAATTGTGATAGTAAAATTAGTACTAATAGTTTAAGGATTTTAAAGAAAATTTGTGAATCTAGTAAATGTAAGAAATTAAATGTAATTGAAAAATGTAATGATGAAGATAATAATTTAAATAAAGATGGTGAAAAGGTCGAAGTACCTGAAATCTATTTGATGTTTAAAGAAGTGTTTAATGAAAACAATTGTAATGTGTTACCTCCGCATCATAATTATGATTGTGAAATTAAATTAAAAGATAATTGTAGTCTATTTTATGGTCCGTTGTACCCTTTAACTGAAACGGAGAGAGAAGAATTAAAGAAATATTTAGAAGAGAATTTAAAAAAGGGTTTTATTAGGAAATCTTCTTCTCCTGCTGGTGCACCTATTTTATTTGTTAGAAAAAAGGATGGTACTTATAGACTAGTTATTGATTATAGAAAATTGAACGAAATGACCATCCGTAACTCTTATCCACTTCCTTTAATTAGTGAATTGTTGGATAGAGTTAAAGGTGCTAAATATTTTACTAAGTTAGATTTAAAATCTGCTTATAACTTAGTAAGAATTAAAGAAGGTGACGAGTACAAAACTGCCTTTCGTACAAGATACGGGCACTTTGAATATCTCGTTATGCCTTTTGGGCTTAAGAATGCCCCTGCTACATTCCAACATTTTATAAATGATGTTCTCAGTGATTACTTAGATGATTTTGTAATCTCTTACATTGATGACATTTTAATTTATTCTAATACTTTGGAAGAACATCATGTACATGTTAAGAAAGTTTTAAGAAAATTGTTAGAGAATCATTTAGTTGTTAAATTAGAAAAGTGTGAATTTGATGTAACTGAAACTACCTTTCTTGGTTATGTTTTATCAAGAGATGGAATTAAAATGGATAAAGAAAAAGTTAAAGCAATTTTAGATTGGCCTGTTCCAACAAACGTTAAAGAAATTCAATCGTTTATTGGACTTTGTAATTATTACAGAATTTTTATTAAAGACTTTGCGAAAATTGCAAATCCTCTCCACAAATTAACTAGAAAAAATGTTCCTTTTAATTGGAGTTCTGAACAACAAAAAGCGTTTGATACTTTAAAAGAATTATTTACTACTGCTCCTATTTTGAAACATCCTGATAGCAACAAACAATTCATTGTTGAAACTGATGCTAGTAATTTTGCTGTTGGTGCAATTCTTTCTCAGGAATTTGATGGGCATTTGCATCCAATTGCTTTTATTTCTACTAGCTTAACTAAATCCCAAAGAAATTACCCTATCTATGACAAAGAACTTCTTGCTATTAAAGTTGCATTGGAAGGATGGAGACATTACTTAGAAGGAGCTCGCCATCAGTTTATTATTTACACTGATCATAAGAATTTAACTTTCCCTCGAAAACCTGAACTTCTTTCCCAACGCCAAATTCGTTGGTATGAATTCTTATCTAGATTTGATTTTAAACTAATTTACAGAGCTGGTAAAAAGTCAGGTAAACCAGATATTTTATCAAGACGTAGTGATCATTTATTTGCTAGTGTTCGTCCTATTTCATGCGTTATTAATTCATGTAGTTTTAAGAATGATTCTTTAATCTCCTCTATTCATGATTCTCTAGCTAATGATGAATTCTATTGCAAAATAACTGAATTTCTTAAAAATGATAAATCAAAAGATCCCCCTTTTAGTAAAATCGATAAATTTTCTCTTGACAAAAATGGTTATTTACTTTTTGAAAATTTAATTTATGTTCCCAATAAAATTAGAATAAGAGTTTTAGAACTCCATCATGACTCTATTTCTGCTGGTCATTTTGGAATTAATAAAACTATTGAACTTATTTCTCGTAATTTCTGGTGGCCTAAATTACAAAAAGATGTTAAAATGTTTATTAAATCTTGTGGAATTTGTTCAAAATCCAAAATCCCAAGACATAAGCCATATGGTTTACTTTCTCCACTTTCTACACCAAATAGAGCCTGGTCTGCTATCTCTATGGATTTTATTGTTGAACTTCCGAAATCCAAAGATATGACCACTATAATGGTTGTTGTGGATCGCTTAACTAAAATGGCTCATTTTATACCTTTTAGATGTCTTCCTACTGCTTCTATTGCTGCTGATTCTTTCATTGCTAATATTTTTAAACTTCATGGTTTCCCCGATTCTATTATTTCTGATCGTGGTTCTCAGTTTACCTCTGATTTTTGGAATCGTCTTTGCTCTCTTTTAAATATTAAGCATTCTTTTTCTACTGCTTATCACCCGCAGACCGATGGTCAAACGGAGAGGGTGAACTCGATATTGGAACAATATCTTCGTTGTTTCATCAATGAAAAGCAAAATAACTGGCTTGATTTATTACCTTTTGCAGAATTTTCCTATAATAATACTTTACAACAGTCAATAAATCAATCACCATTTTTTGCAAATTATGGTTTTAATCCGAAATTTAATCCTGAAATTCCTTCAAATGAGAATCCGCATAGAGCTGAGAAAAGAATATTAAATATTAATGAAAACATTAAATTTTTAAAAGAAAACTTAGAGCAAGCAAAAAAGACTTATAAGAAATATGCAGATCTGAAAAGAATGGATTCTCCAGATTTTAAAGTAGGAAATAAAGTTTATCTTTTAAAGGGTAATACAACAAAGAAAAATAGAAAATTATCTGATCAACTAATAGGACCTTTTGAAATAATAAGAAAAGTTAGTGACTTAGCGTACGAACTTAAACTTCCTAATAATATGCGTTGTCACCCTGTATTTCATGTTTCACTTCTCGAACCTTATCATGAAAATGAATTTTCAAACAGAAGAAATACTCGTAGAAGAAATATTAATCTTAATACGGATACAATTGATAGAACTCCTGAAAGAATAATTAAAATGAAAACCTTTAACAATAAGAATCGTTACTTGATTAAATGGAAAGGATGCGATTTTAGTGAAAATACTTGGATTGATGAAGATCAAATTCTTGATAGACAATTAATACAAGAATATTACAGAAAAGAAAAGAAGAACAAATCTTCGAATGTTAACAACGAATTCTGTCAACCACCTGATGATGCAAACGAGTACTATGTTAGACATAAATATCAACCTTTTGTAATTGATCTTCCTTCTTAAAGTTAATCTCGCAGGAGCTCGACTTAAGGGGCGAGATTGTAAAGATATTATTAATATCTTTATAAATTTTAATTAAATTTAATCATAAATTTAAGTAAAATTGAAATAAATCTATTAAAAATCACGTGTATAAAATTATTGCAAATAATTTTAAACAAAACTTCGACTTCTTCCCAATCATATTAATAAATTAAAAATTTCTCTTGTGAAACTAGTAATTGAAAATCATTTCTTTTTATGTAATTTAATTTAAATAATAAGAGTTAAGGTTTTTTACAAGATAAATTAACAACATGAAACTATGCAATTAGTCATGTTGAAACTTGCGGCATTTTATGCTAAAATCATATTAAATAATTATGACAACTTTTATATTAATTTTAAATAGAAAATATAATAAGAATTTATTAATAATATTTAAATAATAAATAAATAATAAATGAGCTCGATTGAAATTGTTTATATTTATTTTAGTTATTAATTATAATTCTCTTTATTTAGTAATAGTTAATTATTTATTATTAGTTTAGGTTAGTATTGTTTTTAAATAAATAGTTAGATAATATAATTCAATAGGAATTATATATTCTAAATGTAATAAGATAAAAATATAAATAGTTAACCAAATTTCATGTATTTTAATCGATGTAATTGTTATTAACGATTTATTGTTAATAACACTAATAATTAATAAAGATTATTTTAAAATCTAAATATAATAAAACTTATTTGTTTATAAAACATTTTTTGTGTTATTTAGTGTTATTATAATTTTTGACTTATAATCTATTTTTTAAATCAAAACTTTATAATAAGCAATCATCAGAAGCATTACAGTTAATAACACGACAAGAAACAATCTGATGGTAATTAAAAAGATGATCACTTCTTCTAGATAAAATATCAGGTTTTCCAGACTTCTTACCAGCACGATAAACTAAATTAAAATCGAAACGAGAGAGAAATTCATACCAATGGATTTGACGTTGCGAGAGCATTTCAGGCTTTCTAGGAAAAGTCAAATTTTTATGATCGGTATAAATTATAAAAGGATGACGAGCACCTTCTAAATAGTGACGCCATTCCTCAAGAGCAACTTTAATTGCTAGAAGTTCTTTATAGTAAATTGGATAATTCTTTTCTGATTTGGTTAAAGACAAGATATAAGCTATTGGGCGTAGTTGACCAACGTATTCTTGAGAAAGAATCGCACCAACAGCAAAATTAGAAGAATCAGTTTCAACAACAAAAGGCTTATTACTATCAGAGTTTCTCAAAATAGAAGCAGAAGTGAACAACTCTTTTAATTTATCAAATGCCTTCTGTTGATCAGGACCCCAGTTAAAGGATACATTTTTTCTTGTAAGTTTATGCAAAGGACGGGCGATTTTAGCAAAATCTTAATAAAAATCCTATAATAATTGCATAAACCAATAAAAGATTGAACTTCCTTAACTGTGGTTGGAACAGGCCAATCAAGAATGGCTTTAATTTTATTAGGATCAACTTTTAAACCATCTTTCGATAAAATATAACCAAGAAAAGCAGTTTCAGAGACATCAAACTCACACTTTTCGAGTTTGACATATAAATTATTTTCTAATAGTTTCTTTAAAACTTTCTTGACATGAATATGATGTTCTTCTAAGCTTTTTTGAATAAATTAAAATATCATCAATATACGAAATAACAAAATCATCTAAGTAATCACTAAGAACATCATTTATAAAATGTTGAAAGGTTACAGGGGCATTTTTTAACCCAAAAGGCATAACCAAATATTCAAAATGTCCATAATGAGTACGAAATGCTGTCTTATACTCGTCCCCTTCTTTTATTCTTACTAAGTTATAAGCAGATTTTAAATCCAACTCAGTGAAGAATTTTGCACCTTTAACTCTATCTAGTAATTCACTAATTAAAGGAAGAGGATAGGAATTACGGATGGTCATCTCATTTAATTTTCTATAGTCAACACATAATCTCAATGAACCATCCTTCCTTTTAACAAACAATATAGGTGCTCCAGTAGGTGATGTCGATTTCCTAATGAAACCTTTTTCTAAATTTTCTTTGATATACTTCTTCAATTCGTCTCTTTCTACTTCTGTTAAAGGATAAATAGGACCATAAAATAAATTTGAATTATCCTTTAATCTTATTTCACATTCATACTCACGATGTGGAGGGAGTACGTCGCAATTTCTTTCATTGAATACTTCTGCATAATTTTTATAAATAAGAGGTATTCCTATAATTTTTTGATTTAATTTATTTTCAAAATTACTAATTTTTAAACAATTACAGATACAACACAAATTTTTTACAGAACACTTTTTAGAAATATACTTTTTATTTTCATCTTTATTTAAATTATCATTATGATTACAATTTTTTGTTACACTATTACATAAAACATCAATTTTACAAAATTTATTTAATTCATCTAAATTAATATTATTACTATCACTAAATTCATAAATTTCATCATCATTATCAAACATAAAACTATCATTTACATCACTATCATAATTAATTATACAAAAATTTTTTAAATCATTAAGTTCTTCTTTTTCACTATAAGTTTTAATACGAGTACGACGACCTCTAATCGTAATTTCTTTGTCAGAATCCATATCGGAATCAGATTCAAAGGAGTACTTACGCTTAGGATTAATTTTTTCCTTTGTTAAGGAAAGTTCTTCATATGGTTCCTTTCCTTTAGTAGAAATTTTGTTTAACTTCTTTTTATTCTTATTTTTTCTATTTCTTTTTCCTACATTACAGTGCCGAGCACAGTATCCTGAACTGAAAGAGATTTTCTTTGAATCATGGTAGTTAATAGGGCAATGTTTTTCAATCCAAGGGAGTACTAAAATGATATCTACATCAGGGATACAAAGAGAGTGTAGTTGAATTATTTCATAATGATTCTTAAAACGAAGAATACATTTCTCGGTAATTTTCTTCACAGTGTAAAATGTTCCTTATGGAGCAGATTACAATTACAAAAAAAACAAAAACAACACTATCAATAATAATACTCAAATGAAATTTATTTTATTAGAAAAATTCTTTTATTAATCTCTTTATTATAAAAATTCTTTTTATTAGTTATTAACTGCAAAATAGTTAATAACAACTACATTTTTTTAATAGAATAATTTTACATGTATTTATATTTTTTCTTAATTATATTATAATATACTATTTCTATTTATTTAAACATATATTCAATATAAAATAAGCAAAAACTAATCTAAAATTAAATAAAGTTATAAAAAACTAAAACTAATTCAATAAACATTTTATTCAATTTGTTTTGACTCAAATTGAATAAGTTCTTATTTATTATTCTTTTATTATTAATACTATTAATTATATATTACTATTTAATTTTTATGATTATTAAACTAAACTAAAATTAAACTGAACTAAAATTTAAGTTATTTAAAAATTAATCTTATATTTTTTAATTTATATATTATAAAAAATATAAATTTATTATTAATTTTCATAAATCAATTAATTTCATAAATTAATATATTTTACATAATTTAATGCATTAGCATTATTTTGAAAACTTGAATTACATTAAATAATTTAATGTACAAAATAAATTAATTAATGTACTAAAGATATTGATCATATCTTTACACACAGTAGATAAACCATAATCCAAACCAGCAACTTTAAAGGAGTTATCAATATTCATAAGCTTAATGTTATTCACTCTAGCAAATTCTGGATGTATACAGTTAATATCAGAGCCGGAATCAATGAGAACCTTTGCTTTAACCTCATCGGATTCATTTATTTTAATATAAAAATCAAGTATGTTAGTCATTCCTTTAAAATTTATATTCTCATTTTCAATAATATCCAAAACTTTGTAGATATTATCATACTTTTCAACGTTCTTAAATTCTCCTAACAGAAGAAGAGGTAGATATATAAGTGGCAGAAGAAGAGGGATCTTCATTTGGAATTTTATTTATCATTTTGAAGTTTTTTGGTTTTATTCTATTTGGACAATTAAATTGCATGTATCCAACTTCACCACATTTAAAACATAGTCTCTTCTTTCTTCTTTCTTCAATATTTGATTCGTTTTCAATATAGTTCTTGTTGTGTGATGGAAAATATCTTGTGATTTTTTGACACTTTTTAGCAGGATCATTTCTTGAATTTCGGTTGTGATTCAATGAATAATGTCATGAATTTAGATTGATACTTCCAAATTTCCTGAATGGGTGAACATTTTCTCGATAAAAAGAATTATTATTAAACAGGGTAGTCATAACGGTAGCCGTGCTTCTTGAGGTAGTTTTGTTAATTTCAGCTCGTTCTGCTAGTTCAGCTTCTTCAAAAGCTTCTTCGAGGTCTTCGCATCTTTGTGTGATGACTTGTGATCTCGCATAGGGTCTGAATCTTATAGACTCCACATAGTCGTCCACATTGATAAACGTCTGGTAGAATTTAGAAAGACCATCATACAGCTTCTTATAACGTCAGTTGAAGTTTGAAATTGATTCTCCTTTTTGTATTCTTAATTGTTGGAGTCTTTTACATTTTTCTTGTGGGGTAATCCTAAACTTCTCTTCCAAGACCTTATTGATTTCTTTGATGGATGGATAATCCTGAGAGTCTTCTTAGTGTAATTCTTGGATAGCTCCTCTCAGTTTTCCATCAACAGATTCAAGAGCCCAAGTATAGACACTCTTTTGGCTCGTTATATCTGCCAAAGCCATCAATCTTGTAAATTCTTCATACCTGGTATCGACTTCATTAGTGTCTTCGTTAATTCTTGGTAATAATTTTTCTAATTCTAATATTTTCATTTTTAACTATATTATTTATTTATTTATTATATTTATTTATTTATTATATTTATTTATTTATTATTATTATTATTTATTTATTTATAATACTATTATTTGGTTATTAAATCGATATTATTCCTATTACTATTTATTATTCCTATTACTCTTAATTATTCTTATTACTATTTATTATTCTTATTACTATTTAATAATACTATTCGTATTTATTATTACTATAACTATTTATTAATACTATTATTATTTATTAATACTATAATACTATTATTATTTATTAATACTATTAGTATTTATTAATACTATTACTATTTATTATCACTATTACTATTTATTAATACTATTATTATTTATTAATACTATTACTATTTATTATCACTATTAATCCAGTTTTAATTATGGTTTCACAAAAAAATATTTTTTTTTCTCTAATCAAATATTAGCTAATGTTTCACAAGTAAATTTTTTATAATATTGTTTTTGTATTATCTAATTATTTATTATAAATTATTAATTGTTACTTTTCATACAATTCAAATATTGGTCCTGCATAGCTCGCCAAAATTCTATGGTACAGGATTTTAAAATATTATTTAATTTTTTGAAATGTATATTCATAACAATTAACATTTATAACTCCTAAAAATAAACCAAGAACAACAAATAACACAAACAAAATCAAAACCAAAACTTCTTAAGACTTACTGTTATTTTTATTGTTTTATTTCTACTAAAATTTTTAAGAGAGAGATTAAAATTATTTCTTTTACATTTGTCTTTTATAGTTTAATATATAACATTAATTGGTTAAAAATATTTTTTCTAATTAATCATTTTTAATATTATTCTTAATATAAAATAATAAATTTAATAATAAAAATTTAAATATAAAATAATAAATTTAATAATAAAAATACAAAATATAAAATTATAAATTTAATAATAAAAATATAAAATATAAAATTATAAATTTAATAATAAAAATATAAAATATAAAATAATATTTTTTTGACTTTAATAATTATTAATAAATAGTATTGTTTCGTAACAACATGTAATAATTCTATTAAGAACTAACTCAAAATAGAATTATTAATTACAACTTAACGACTAATTCATTAAGTTGAGGAAAATAAAATAAAAATAAAATAAAATTATACCTTTGTTGAGTTTATTATAAAATTAATTATAATAATAACACAAAAGTAAAAGAAGAAATATTTGGATAAATTTGATTTAAAAAATATGTTTCTTGAATAAAGTATTTTATTAATTTATTAAAGTTTAAAATATAAAATTGCTATTATTATAACTATATTTTTATAATAATAACTCTTGATTTCTTAAAGGGAAATCAAGAGCCTTATTTATATTTTTTTATGGAAATAAGGTTAAATAAAAAGGGTTTTCTAATCTTAAAAAATATCTTATCTAGAAAAAGATTAGAAGAAAAAACTAGATAAGTTTTAGATCGATATTCTATTCATATCGATTATCGTATATATTAAGTAAAATCAAATATATTATTTTATATTTGGATAAAACCTTAATATATCGATTTTCTAAATTTTAATTTAGATCATCAAATAAAAGGAAAAATCAATAATAACCGGAATGATCTAAATTATTCTATTTTTCTAATATTATTTTTAAAATCTAATCTAAACTTATTAACATAAAACTATCTTTAAACTAAAATACAGAATTATAAAAAATACAGAAACTTATTAATTGTTCTTTCAAATGTACAATGTAAAAAATAAATAAAACTAATGTTTACATTAACTTGATAATTAATTGAATGACTAAATAAAATTAATAATATTAATAAGTATACATATAATAATTATTTAAATAAATTTTCTAATATTATTTAAGTGTATGAATAATTATAATTATAATAAATTTGATAATAATATCTCAATGTATGAATTAATTATAATTTAAATAAATTTATAATTATTATCAATAATTATAAAGACTAAGAAATATTAATTATTTATTAATAAATAATTATTATTTCTTACACAACAATGTTGAGGTTCGGGACAGATCAATAATAATAAATATAGAAATAAACACTAAAATAAATAAAAAAAAATTAAAAATTAAAATATATCTTTTTTAAAATATTTTATTTATTTATTTAATAAAAATTATTCAATTAAAAACTAAAAATAATTTAATTTCTTCAATAAGATTATATTTTTCAAGATTATTTTTCTCAAATACAATTTTCTCATCTATTTATATTTTTTTTTATCGTTAGAAATGGTCAAGCCATTTCTTTAGAATATTTTAGAGTTACATGTTTGAATTGTATTTAAATTATAAATTCATAATCTATTCTATTATAATAAATAATTATTATATATTATTAAATTCTAAACTATTTATTATTAATTGTAATGATAATATATTTTAAAAATAATTTTATTACTTTTACAGAACTATTAGTAATAGAGAATTATTTAATTTTATACTATTTTTAAATAAAAGTATTTTAGATTATTATCTATTATTAATCTTATTATAAATAGGGTGTATTTTGGAAGGAAGTATTACTAATTTTAATGACAAGGATCATGGATTTAAGTAAAATATTTTTAAATCATTATTAATTATATTAATTTTTATTAATAATAAATAATCTGTATTAGTAATATTTGTAAAATAAAATTTTCTTTAATAATAAAATATTGATAGAATAAATCATATTAATAAAACTAGATATTGATAATAATATTGATATTAATAATATAGTATTAATTTTAATAATAAAGTATTGATATTAATAAAGAATTTATATTAATAATAATCAATTTAATATTAGTAATAATTTGGAAGTAATAGAACATAAGAAAGTTCTCCAAGTAAGGAAATAAATAATTTAATTTTAGTGGTTAAGTTATTTTTATAAAAAATAATAAAATTAACATTATTTGCTCATTCCTTAACAACAATTTGTAAAAGGAAATCTTGGTATAGCTGTTAGAGCTATAGCCATGAATCGAAGTACTCAAGTTCAATTTACATTTAAGCCTACTACTCCTCCTCCTTCAAACATTTATATCTCTCATATTGACAATTCAAACTCTCAAAATGAAAACAAACCTATCATTCTTAACGACTCCTCTAATTATAGTGGTAAATCTCACAAATTACCATCTTTCTCACCCAAAAGGGTATCTACGTCGAATTCATTCTCCAAAAAATTTGTTATTTATGTATCTTGTCCTACTATTAATAAAACCATAAGCATAAAGTCCGTTCCCCATATATATCTTGAGTTTGTTGAAGTATTTTCCGAAAATGGTGCTAATGAACTTCCCTCTCATCGACCATATGACTGTAGAATCGACTTGAAACCCGTCTCTTCCTTACCTTACGGTCCTATTTACTCTTTATTTGTTGAGGAATCTCAAGCCCTTAAAGAATATATCAAGGAAAATCTCAAAAAGAACTTTATTTGTAAATCTATTTCTCCCGCAGGAGCTCCTATTTTTTTCGTTCGTAAGAAGGATGGTACACTCTGAATGTGTATCGATTATAGGAAATTAAACGATATTACCATACGGAACTCCTACAATCTCCCTCTTATCAATGACATACTTGAGAAAGTTAGAGGTGCCATATTCTTCACTAAACTTGATCTTCGTTCTGCGTATAATTTGGTTTGTATTAGAGAAGGTGACGAGTATAAAACCGCTTTTTATACGAGATTTGGCCATTTTGAATACCTAGTAATGCCGTTCGATCTGAAGAATGCCCCAGCTACTTTTCAACATTTCAATAATGACATTCTTAGTGATTACCTTGATGTTTTCCCTTTCACATATATCGATGTTATCCTCATCTTTTCTAATACCCTTGAGGAACAACATGAAAATGTCCGTCTCATTTTGGAACGTCTCCTTAAACATTATCTGTACGTAAAACTAGAGAAATGCGAGTTCGATGTCACCGAGATTGATTTTGTTGGCCACCAACTTTCTGGTTCTGACATGTCCATGGACAAGGCCAAACTTAAAACTATTCTCGAATGGCTCACACCTGAAAATACCGAACATATCCAACAATTCATAGGTTTATGTAACTACTATAGACGATATATTAAAAATTTCTCGAAAATTGCCTCTCCACTTACTTGCCTCTTAAAAAAGAACGTCCCATTCATAATGGACAATACCGCTATTACAGCCTTCGAAAATCTAAAAAGCTTTTTCAAATCCGCCGGAAAGATTTATTACAGATATCAAAAAAACACTCGATAAGCTAAAGATGAACATGAGATAGGCTCAGGAAAGATATAAAAAATATGCAGATTCCAAGAGACAAGAACCTCCAAAATTGGATGTCGGAAACAAAGTATGGTTACTTTATCCTCGAGGTAATACAAAACTAAAAAAATTAGACCCCAGAAAATCCGGTCCTTTCGAGATCAGTGAAGTAATGGAAAATCAGAATTTCAAGTTGAAGCTTCCAAGCGGTGATCAAAGGCACCCAATATTCCATGTATCCCGTCTAGAATCCTATGTTAAAAATAGCTTCTCTGATCGTGGCCTAGTGAAATCCCCTCCAATTTTATTTAATGACGAACTAGAATATGAAGTTAACGAAATTTTGGACTCCAGAATCACAAAAGGTGTTTTGCAGTATTTGGTTGATTGGAAAGGATACCCAATCGAGGATCGATCTTGGGAAAATGCCGAAGATGTGCATGCACCCGGACTAGTACGTGAATTCCACAAGAAATTCCCAAATAAACCGTGTAAACTACATTCTATGACGTCTGGAATCCGACATTAGGAAGGGGGCATTGTAAAGGTTTTAATAATCGGGGGTTCCACGCCTGATGCATTCGTCAGGGTGTTGCACTGTGACCTTCTTGTCATCGGTTCGACTCCGGGTGTTACCTCAAGTTATGGATTAAAATATGACTATTTATTAGTCATATTTTGATCCATAGACTTTCTTTTTATTCACAACGATTTGATTAACCAATCGCTGCAATTGAATATTACTCATTAAAATTTAATAAATGATGTTTCTAGTTTAAAATATAAAGTTATTGTTATTTCATGTAATATTAATCTTTAGAATTAGTATTAAGATTAATAATAATAGTAATTAAGAATAAAATTTAATTATTAAAAAATATAATCTTAAACATCGTAGAGTTTTAAGTATTGTGTTAACCTAAGTCCTTAGTTACGTTACAGTGTGATTCTGGTGTTTAAGAACATATAACTAATAACATAAATTTATTGATTATTATGATAAAAATGATGCCCGAAATAATAAAAATAAACTAATGGAAATTCAAAATTTTTGGAATTTTAATGAACTTATATGATATGGATGGCTTTGTCATTTCTAACAGTAATGCTTAAAAAATTATTTAAAAATGCATAAAGTTAATGACAATACATGTGATGCTTATAAAATTGTCAAAATGAAAAAGATGTCCACACAATAAACCACCACCAAGAGCCAAGAAGAAACTTGAAATATTAATTAGTCCAACTATATCTGAATGTATTAACATTCAGATATAGTTGGACCAATTAATATTTATTACGGCAAAAAAATCTAATGAAGTTATTTAATGAGGAAAAAGTTAAAATATATCATATTAGAGTTGTTAGTTGTATAATAATTCAAGGAAAACAAAATTTGCTCCTAATTCTAAAAAAAGATATATTTTATAGGATTCAACAAAAAAAAATAAATAATTATATTATTATGGACTACAATAACTATTCTATTTGTTATTGTAGAGAAATTCATTGTTTAGAAGATATTCCTGCTAGTCTTATCAAACAATAATTGTATTGAATATGGAGATCAAAATTTTCTTTCTTTAATTTTTTTTTTTTTCAAAAATTAACAAGAAATTCTGAACCTTTATGCTTCAAAAAAAAAATATACTACTCAAGTTTTCGAATATAATATTAATAATAATAATTTGGATAATTATGATTTAAAATTTGACCAAAATTTAATAATTCACAATAAAACTTCAATAATAAAAAAAATATAATAATTTAAATGCAAATAATATAGATTTAAATACTGACAAGAATGTTAACCTTCTAAGGAAAATAATAATACTAATTTATGGGTAATAATGAATCAGAAGACATCTTTCTGAGATTTTTATTTTAAATTCACTTGAAAATATTAATTTTAAAATTTTAAAATTTCGAACAAAATATTGATACTAATAGTATACAAAATACAAATGGTGAAACATTAAAAATAATAATAGCTCAGCAAAAATTTTTCTAATAAAAAAACCTTAATTAATGTAAAGAAAGATGTAAAAATTTAATAATTAATTAATTAATTAATTAATTAATTATTAAATATTGTCAATCTTTAAATTAAACAGCAAAGAAAAAAAAATTGTTAAATTTGGCTGGAGAAAAGATCAATATAATGGTTTTGAGAAATGTAAACATATATTTATTTCAGCTCCTATTTACGTCTTTATTTTAATATTATTCGTTTAATATTTTTTAAAGTTAGTTATTAATTAAGGGTTTTTTTTAGTTATTTTTGTGAGTGCGATATTCGGTAATCCTTCCCGGAGTAATAATTATACACCCCATGTGATTTAAAGTAGTTTATTAACTATTTTAAGTGTTAGCAATTTTTCCAGACAAAATCAAGCACTGACGATATACGATATATGAACTTATTTCACTGAAACTATATGGTTTTTATATAGAATTATTATATATTAATATAAAAATAAAGTTTCAATTTCAATAATTAATTCATCATTATTTCAATAAAATCAATACAATTATATTTAAGCAAAAAAAAAGAAAAATTCAGTTTTAAATATTAATTCAATTAGAATAGTATATATAAAAAATAATTTTTAATATTTATATTTCAAATTTTTTTTTTTTTTTTTTTTTTTTTTTTTTTTTTTTTCAATCAAATCCATCGATATAATAAAATTCATCAAACGAAAAAAAAATTTTTATTCATCCATCAATTTAATAATATTTTATTAATTTATTTTTTATTTTTGTTAAAATATATGAATTTATAGTTTAATTTATAATAATTAATAATGCATTACTAATGTAGTAGTTCTTAGAATATTCATGTATAAAGTTATTTCTAATATTGTTAAACCACATTTAAGATATATAAATACATGTAATTTATATCTATTTTATATAAGTAATTAGAAAATATAGAAACATGTAATCTTCATAATTAATATATAATGTTAATGAGATATAAATCTTATTTTCTAATAATTATTTATTTATTTATTTATTAATTATTAATTTTTAATTTTTAAAGTTTATTCATTTATGTTAAGATTTTTTATTCATGGCAAATGTAACTTGAAGTAATGCGCCACTTGGAGAAAAGCATTCATTATTATTAAATCATTATTATTTATTATTTATTATGTATTATTTATTATTTATTGTTATTAATGAAATATTTCTATAAATTTATATTTTATATTTATTTAAACAAAATATTTAAATACTTCTTTATATTGTAAAAATATTTATTATTATTCTCTATTTTATATTTGTTTAAAATTTAATTAAAAATGATTTTTTGAATGAATTATTACTTCAAAAAACTTTTTTTTTTTTTTTTTTTTTTTATTTTTTTATTCTTTTTTATTTGTACTTTTGTGATAATTATTCAATAAAAAAAACTTTTATAATTAAATTATAGAGTTATTTTCTTATTAATACAAATAAAAATTATTTATTTTCAAAATTTCTCTCAATATTGTTTACTGATTATTTTAATAAATAAAAAGGAAAAGATCTTTAAAGTAAAAACAATATTATGAGAAATTTTATATTTTAATAAAAAGATATTATTTAATATTTATATTTAATAATTATGTTTCACATTATTTTAAACATATATATATGTATTTTTTATTTTATTTTTTTTTTTATATATATAATATCAAAAATTAAATTGTGTTTTATAATAAGATCAGTTTCAATTAGTGATAAGATATTTTATAATAAATTTTTATAATAAATAACAAAAATAATAATAATAATCATGACAAATATGCTTTAAATCAATACCTTTTTTTTTTTAAAAAAAAATATGTTAATTTCATATCTTTATTATTTTTTTTAATGATAAATATATATTATAATATAAATTAAGATTAATAATACAATTCATTTATATTATTTAATCCTAAATATTTATTTAAATACTATTAAAGTATAAACAGAGCGGAAAGCATTAAAATAATAATAATACTGTGGAGATTAAGATTACATCTATTAATATCACCATTTTTAAGGCTATTTTCAATTTTAATTTCTTGAATATTGTCACTTAAATTAGTAGAATTAGAATTATCTTGGTTGTTGTTTTCGATCGTAGTATTATTATTACTATTACTGCCATTAATATCTTTATCTTCAGATTTATTTCCTTTTATATTATAGGAATCATTTTTACCTTCTTCATCATCACCAAGACATTCTGCAACAGTAACAAATTTGTACTTCTCAAATGGTGCATTTTCCATGATCCAAGGAACAATTTGTTCAGCTGTGTGAGAGTTTACATCATGCATTAATACTAAATAATTTTCTCTTTCTTGAGCAAATTCATCCTTGAGGAACTTTTTAACCATTTCAACTCTTTTTTTCTTACCGGCTTCAACATCTAAACCTGGGAAGTCATGGTAATCCCAGTCATTAGTATCGGTATCCCATTGGATTACCTTGTAGCCTAAACTTTCAAAGTATTTTATAGTTTCTGAACTAATATTACCTAATGGAGCACGGAAATATTTTGGACGATAACCTGCAATACTTTCAACAAGATTATCTAGCCTATCCATCGATTCTTTAATATCTTTTTTGGAATCTGGAATTAAATGTTTCCAAGTATGGGAAGCAATTTGATGACCTTCTTCATGTTCTCTCCTAAGAATTTCCTGTCCTACTTTATTATATTCCAAATTTCCAATATAGTTATCTCCATTAATGAAAAATGTAGCATGAATATTGTTAGCTTTTAAAACATCTAATAATTGAGGTGTGGTACTATCATTTGGACCATCATCAAATGTCAAAGCTATAGTATTTGGTTTTGTACAGTGAAAAATTTTATCAGCTTGAACAGTAATAACTGTAGCAAGAAAAAATCCGATAGTATTGGTAAAACGCATTTTTTTTCTTTTGTATTATTTAATTCTTTTTGATTTGAATTTTTTATTATTCTGTTTTTTAAAAAAAGTTTATATATATATATAAATAAATATATATATATTTTTTTATGTATAAAATAAATATTGTTTTTAAAAAATTTATTTAATTAAATTTTAAAATTATATAATTACTTTTTTTTTTTTTTTATTTTTTATTTTTGTTTTTTTTCTTTTAAAAAAAAAAAAAATAGAATAATTTATATACTTTGTGTTATTTTTTATGTCAAAAAATTTTTGAATAAAGTAATTATTATTTCAAAATTTTTAAATTTTATTTTTTTTTTATTTTTTTTTATAAAAGAAATTACTATATTTACTTTAAAATGAAAAAAAAAATAATTCTAATATATTAACAAATCAATAGTTTTAAAAACTAAATTTTTGAAATTTCATAATTTTTCAATAATATCAATGAATAAAAATATTAAATACATTAATATATATATTTTTTATCTTTAAATAAATAATGAAATTTAATAAATTACTATAAAATCTTAAAAATTTAATTATAATTATTCCAATTAAAAATGAAATAATAATAAATAATAATAATAATAATAATAATAATAATAATAATAATAATAATAATAATAATAATAATAATAATAATAATAATAATAATAATAATAATAATAATAATAATAATAATAATAATAATAATAATAATAATAATAATAATAATAATAATAATTATAATAATAATAATAATAATAATAATTTTTTAAATTTATAAAAATATTTTACTACTATTTTTAAGAAAAATAAAAAAATTTTAATATTTAATAATTTTAAATTATGGAAAATATATAATGTTTTAATCTTTTTTTTTTTTTTTTATAATTATTTATAATAATATTATATATAATACTTTTATAATATATTTTATAATTATCAAATAAAGATATGATATATTAGAAATATAAATTATTTACATACATATATAATTAATTATTGAACATTTAATAAATAGATTCTTTTTTCTTTTTCTTTTTTTATTTTTAATTATTATTTTATATTTTTTCTTTAAATTATAAAATTAATATTGAAATATTGAAATAATTAATAATTGATTTTTTAATTACTAAAAATTTGGTAAATAATATATATTATTATAAAATCAAATTTAGAGTTATTATTAAATTAGAATATATCAAATGATTTCAATTTATTAAAAGTATAATAATAGTAACTTTTAATTTGATAAATAAATGGGTTGGTTTGGATTTTTTTTTCTTTTTTTATTAAATTATATATATTTAAATATCTAAATAATAAATAATTGATCTTTAAATTATTTAAAAATTTGGTAAATAATATATATTATTATAAAATTAAATTTAGAGTTATTAAATTAGGATATATCAAATGATTTCAATTTAATAAAAGTGTAATAATAGTAACTTTTAATTTAATAAATAAATGGGTTGGTTTGGATTTTTTTTCTTTTTTTATTAAATTATATATATTTAAATATCTAAATAATAAATAATTGATCTTTTAATTATTTAAAAATTTGGTAAATAATATATATTATTATAAAATTAAATTTAGAGTTATTAAATTAGGATATATCAAATGATTTCAATTTAATAAAAGTGTAATAATAGTAACTATTAATTTAATAAATAAATGGGTTGGTTTGGATGTTTTTTTTTTTTTTTTTTTTTTTTTTTTTTTTTTTTTTAATTTTTTTACTGATTTTATTATCATTAATTATCAATAAATATATATAGATATAAGGAATAAATAAATAAATAAATAAAAAATTGATTAAATAAATTTAATTATTGGATATATTGGTTAGTTTTAAAAAATTTTATTGAAATATAATAAATAAATAAATTAAAAAAAAAAAAAAAAAAAAAAAGGATATAATTTTTAATCTAATAAAATAAAAAAAAAATTAATTTTAAAGTTTTTGTATTTTTAATGTTTTAAATGGTTTCTTTACCTATTCTAATTTTTTTTTTTTTATATTTTAAATATTTATGGAAAAAATTTTTTTGAATTTTTATTTTTTTATATTTATTTTATTAATATATTAATATATTTTAATTATAAAAGATTATGATCAAAAAATATATATATATATATAATTTTTTTTATTTTTATTTATAGAAATTTATATTAATTTATAAAATTAAGTATTTTTTTTTTTGATTATATTTTAAAAATTAACTTTGGAATTATCTTAATTATTTTTAATTACTTTTTTTTTTATTCTTAATTTATTTATTATAATAAACTTTACTCCTTTCTTAATTTTTTCTTTTTAAAAAAATATGACAAGAAACATTTAATAAAACTGTTATTTAATTAATTTTTTTTTTATATATTAATTATTATTAAATAATATTATTTTGAATTGTATATAGTATAAAATAATTCTTATAATTTTTTAAATTTTATATATTATTATATTAATTATTTCATTTTTTTATTATAAAAATAACAAAATATATGTTTTTATTTTATATGATTTGGATTTTTTTTATTTTTAATTTTTTTTTTTTTTTTTTTTTTTTTTAGTAATATATTTAACAATTAAAATAAATCTTTATATTAAAGTTAGCAAATGTTAATTAGATTAGTTTTATTTATCCAATATTGTTACAAGTATTTAAATAAATAAAAATTTATTGACTTGACTCTTTAGTAAAATATTATTTCAAATATAATGAGTTAACAATATATTAATCTATCAAAAAAAAAATTATTACTGTTCCTTTAAATTCTTTTAATATATATAGTATTAAATCCATTCATAATCATAAAGAAATAATATTAATAGGCATTTAAATAGTTTGAAGGAGAAAGTTTAATGAACATTTTATTATTTATTTCTTTATTTTATTATTTATTTCTTTATTTAATTTTTATTTCCTTATTTAATTTTTATTTCTTTTTTTCTTTTATTTTTTTCTTTTTAATTAATTTATATATTAATAGTAGATACTATTATGTTAGAATTTTGAAAATATATATAATATATTTACGAGATTAATAATTATAATTATAATAAATTATAAATATATATATATATAAACAATAATTTTGAAAGTAAGAAATCTTTTTATTATGTTAAAGATATAAGAATAGTATCTGATTTTATATTATTTTTATGATTATATGTGGCTTGTTATTATTATTGGTCACATATCTTATACAAGAATATATTAAATATTTTAACATTACTATAAACTTTAATATTTATATTTCAAACAAGTAATGTTTAATTAGTCCTAAATTTTTATTTCATCTATATTAAGTATTAAAATAATTTTTTTTTTTTTTTTTTTTTTTTTTTTTTACATACTTAATCATCAATAATATTTGAAAAACTATATATATTTTTTTATCATTATCATTATTATACTTAATTTATAATAATATTTAAATTTTATATAATTTAGTTTAAAATTTAAATATTAAAAACTATATTTCTAAATATTATTTTTAAATATTATTTATGTATATCAATAAAGTAGATTACTATTTTTTTTTTTCTTTATATAAAAATCTATATAATTTAAAATTATATATAACAACTTAAAATATATATAAAATATTAAATAGTAAATAATTTAAAAAATTATTGAGTTTTTATTACTTGGAACTAAGACACAAATAGTTTCTAAATTGAGCCCGACGACTTCCTAAATTTATATGGGGCAATTATCTCCCTCAGAGTTTTTCCCTATAAATGAAATTAAAAGTCTTACTGTTACTAGACTATATAATAGCTAGTGAAGAGAGCACATGATCTGTGAGAAGATTAATGTAGTTGTTCCTCCTCCCTTAATGATTATTCAAGAGATCACAGATATGAAATCCGTCGTATAAAGCAATGTATAAGAAATGAGGAAATGCCTTTTCATATTTGCCTTGCTTAGAGGGAGGGAGGTTGATAGTTGTCGATGCTGAAAACGGTATAGTAAAGAATCTAATGAGCGTCTGATACGTTGTAACGTTAAAGGGAGACAGTAATTGAGGCCCTATTGTCCTTCCCTCATTGATTCCAGTCTAAAAAAAAAATATAAATAATAAATTTTAAAATTTATAATATTTAATAAAAATTAAGATTTCCATTATCAATTTTTTTTTTTTTTTTTTTTTAAAAAAAAAATTAATTATATTAATTATTTTATATTTTTTCCTGTTAATTTTTAATTTTAATTTTAATTATTTATAAAATTATCCAAAAAAGTTTTTTTTTTTAATATATAAAATTTATTTTTTTATTTTTTTTTATTAATTTTTTAAATTGTAAAGAAATTGCTTGGAATAATGAAATTACTAATTATAAATGATATATATTTATACAAGAAATTTTTAATAATTTATTTATTTATAGTAATAGTAATAAATTTTATTGTATTATAATAATTAAATAATTAAATAAATAAATAATAATAATAAATAAATATATTAATAACCTGTTTTTTTTTTTTTTCATTATTATTGATAATTTCATTATAATTTGAAGGTGAATATTAAATATATAATTTATTTAATAATAAATATTTTAAAGTTTAGAAAATATTTTTATCATTATTAATAAATAAATGTATATTTTTTTTTATTAATTACTATTATAATTATAAATTATTAATGTAATAATTTTCAAAATTCAATTATTACCAATTCATTTAATAATTATTTAAAATTCTATAATTATCTTATTTTAATAATTATTTTGAAAGTTAAAATTAAATTCTAAATATTATTGAATTAAAAATGATATATAAATAATAATATCATTCCCTTTATTTTTTTTTTTTTTTTATTATTATTATTAATTAGTCCATTCCAAAAAATAAAAAAAAAAAAAAAAAGAAGAAAGAAAAGGAAAATATTTTCATAGGATAAATATACCAACCGTTTTTAATTTTATACCATTTTTATATTAATTTTTATAATTAATAATAATAACGGTTCAAAATGTCTATGGCAAAAATTTTGAGTAAGAAAAATAATTGTTGAAAATATATATTTTTTAAATTAAATATTTAAAAAAAAAATAAATAAAATAAAATAAAAAGAGAAATAAATATTTATATTAAGATTTATGTAATAATATATGATATTATAAAATAAATAATAATTACAATAAAAAAGATATTTCCCAAGAAGACTTGGCGAATAAAGTATGAATTTAATATGTAGAATCATTTAAAATTATATAATAAATTTATAAATAATTATATCTTAATTTTTTTTTTTTTTTTTTTAATTTTATATTAAATTTATAGTTGGAAGATTTAAATGTTAATAGTGAAGATGTTAAAAATGAATGGGGAGATGCTGGAAAAAAAACGTAATAAATTAATTATATATATTAATATATAATATATATATATATATATATTAAATATAATATTTATATTATTTTAAATAAATGAGTCTTTATATATGTTATTTAAAAAAAAATATTTATATAAATATAATTTAATATTAAAAACAGTGGTCTTCTAATATGGAGAATTGAAAAATTTAAAGTTGTTCCATGGCCAAAAGAAGATTATGGAAAATTCTTTAGTGGTATGTTCCTAATATAGTAATGAAATAATTAATTAAAAACAAATAAATAAATGAAAAAAAATAATAATAATAATAAATAATTTAAAAAAAAAAAAAAGTTTTTTATAATATTAATTATATAATAATTTAAAATTTTTAATTAAACTTTAATAGGTGATTCATATATTGTTTTGAATGTTTGTAAAACATTTTTAAAAATTAATTATATCAAAAAATTTAAATTAAATTAAATTAATTATTTGTTTTATAAATAATTAATAAATATAATAAATATAAATTAATGATTTACAGACATACAAACAAAATATGTCTAATCATATGTATCATGATATTCATTTTTGGCTTGGTGCCGAAACTACCAAAGTAAATACAATAAATATATTTATAAATGATAAAAAAAAAAAAGTATTAATTATATTAAAATTAGGATGAATCTGGTACCGCTGCTTATAAAACTGTAGAACTTGATAATTGTATATTAACAATTTAAATTATATTATATATTAAAATTAATGATATCAATAATAAATCCTTATTAATTAATATATATTATATTATTTTAATTTTTTTTTTTTTTTATATTCTAGATTTAGGTACTGATCCAGTTGAACATCGTGAAGTAATTTTTTTTTTTCTATTTAATAATTATCAATATTTATTTTTTTTTAAAAATAATTTGAAATAATTAAATGTAAAATAAATATAATATTTTTCTTATTTACAATATTATAATAACTATTATTATTAATTTTTTGTCGTTAGGTACAAGGATATGAATCCAAACTTTTCTTATCTTACTTTAAAAAGTTTATTATTATGGAAGGTGGTATTGATAGTGGTTTCAATATTGTAAAACCAGCAGAATATAAACCACAACTCTTCCATATTAAATCTATTGGTAGAACTTTAACATGTACTTCTGTTCCAGTGACAACAGATTCTCTTAATACTGGTGATGTATTCGTTTTAGATCAAGGATTAAATATATACCAATGGAATGGTTGTAAGGCTTCTGGTATTGAAAAGTATAAGGCTATGGAATTTACTTCTGCTTTAAAGAATGAACGTAAAGGACAACCTAAAGTTGTAGTTTTTGGTAAATAAATAAATAAAAAAAAATTGAAATAAATTTAAAATGATTTAAAAAAAATTAAATTATAAATTTTTATTAAACATTAGAATAAAATTAGATTTATAAAGATAATATTAAATGGATAAAATAATTAAATATTTATTAAATTTATTATTTATTTTTATTTATTTATTTATTTTTATTTTTACTTCAATTTTTTTTTAAAAAAAAAAAATAGATCAAGATGATAGTGATGCCACTCCATTTTGGAATTGTCTTGGTGGAAAGACAAAAGTTAAAGATGATCCATATGAAGAACATAGACAAATTAATGATGTATATTTATAATTCATTATATAATAATATATATATATGATTATTCTTAAATAACTATTCCTAATTTAAAATTATATTTCATTATTTTTTTTTATTTTAGAAACCAGGTGAAAAAGTTCTTATTAGGTAAATATATATCAATTTATTATAATTATTATAATAACCTTTTTTTATACTGATTATTTAAAAAATATTTTACCCCAAACAGACTTTCTGATGCCTCTGGTAAAATGGAATTCAAGGAAGAAGCAAGAAATAAAATTTCTTTATCTATGTTAGATAGTGATGACGTCTTTGTTGTGGATGTTCAGTGTGAAAGTAATTTATATATATATAAATTAAAAAAATAAATAATAAAAATCTTATATTGATTTAAAATTTTTATAATATTAAAAAAAAAAAAAAAAAAAAAAAAAAAAAAAAAAAATAAATTATATAAATTATATAAATTATATAAACATTTATAAATTAGTCTTTATTTGGATTGGACATGGCTCCACTGTTGCTGAAAAAACTAATTCTTTCAAATATGCTATGGTAACAACAATAATTATAATACCAAAAAAAAAAAAAAAAAAAAAAAATAGTTATTAAATAAAAATTATATTTATATATATATATATAAAGGATTATATCAAAGAAACTGGAAAACCACCAAATATTCCAATTACTAGAGTCGTTGAAGGAAATGAAAAAGAAAGATTCATATCTTTCTTTTCTTAAAAAGTTTATTAATAATATTTAAAGTATTTAAATTAAACTTTTTTTTTAAAAAAAAAAAAACCTTATTAATTAAAATGTTATTGTATACCCTAAATTATTAAAAATGACAAAAGACTAGCATTTTTATATATTTGACATAAAAATATATAAAATACTACAAAAAAAAATTATATAATAATATTAAATAATTTAAATAGTAAAAAAAATAAAATAATTACTAATTATTAAATCGTTTGATATTAATAGTTTTTTATTATTATTTTTAAATTTTTTTTAATTTTTTTTATTATGGGTTATTAGTATTTCCAGTAATTAATATATTTTTCATATTAAAATTTGTTTTTGATAATAATAATGATTAAATGTAAAATTATTTGTATTAGAACAAAATTTAGTTAAAATAATAATTAATAGAAATAAATAGAATTATTTATTTATAATATTAGGGTTTTTTTTTAACTCCTAGTAAATGAAAAAATAAAGGCTCAACATTACTGGGATTTTAATTAAAAAATAAAAATGAAACGTTATATAGAACTAATTAATTGGTGTAATAGCTTTTTTTTTTTTTTTTTCATTGTTGCTCGTTTTTCTACTTGTGAAAATTCCTTTTTATATATAACATAAAATTAAAAATAATAAAAATTATATTCATTATATAAAGTGCCTTTTATTAATAAAATTTTAATATATATATTATTTTTATTTATTTTTTAATTCTTTTTTAATTTAATTTAATTTAATTTAATTTAATTTTTTAATTCTTTTTTAATTTAATTTAATTTAATTTAATTTAATTTATTTAAGAATTTTCTCAGGAATAAATATTTTATCCATTTCTTCTTTGATATAGTTAATGAATGTTTTATCCATTTCAATTGGACTTAAACCAGCAATGTATAATTTATCATCAGTATGATAAGAATGATAGAAGAAATTATAAGAACCTGGCATTACTGTATCATTAGAAAGGTAGAAGATTGGGTTATTTCCATTGATTTTACCAATGTTAGAAACATTGATGACATTTTGAAAATGAATATCTGGATATCTTCCTTTAGGATTAAATTGGAAGGTCTCTGGATCAATGATATAACCACATGAATAAATATGACGAATGTCATCTTTTGTTTTTCTAACTCTTTGAAGTTGCTTCATACAGTGCTGAATATCTTTCATTAAAGTGTCTTGACCAATAATTTTTGGATAGATTGAAGCGGTGTTAAAGTAGTATTTATATCTTTTATATTCTTCTGTGGCAAGTGGTGACATTCTAGTATAAATAGGAATATTACTCCAGAGTGGGGTTTCTTTAGGTAAGTTGTTAAAACGACGAGCTGCCCTTGACATCATTGCCATGAGCATAGATTGTACGGTAACACCATTAGCTCTACAAAATTTAGAAATTGGGGCATAAATATATATATAATGTCTAGTAATATAATTGTATGGCATGCTATTAATCTTTGGAATTAAACAACCTTCTTTAATTTCATTCCAGACTTCTGGGGGTTGACTGAAACTTTCATCTACATTTTGGAAACGTTCTCTTTCGTCAAAGGTAGAAAGAGCTTCATTATCTTTTTCCAATGTTTCTCCATTAATAATTTTACGAATAAGATCAAATAAATTAAAAGCTGCTCTTCCATCACAAATCACATGTGAGACACTTAAGGTTACCTTAGTTTGATTACTTTTTTCTAATTGACAAATTTTGAAATAGAAAAGTATTTGAACATCCTTATCTTCTTCATCAAAAATTGGTTCATATAGAATAATCCATTCATCTTCTTTTTTCAAAAATTTTTCAATTTCTTCATTTTCTGTGTAAGGTATTTCCTTGATATGAACTTCAAATGGTTTATTGATTATAAATAAATGACCCTTAATACGCTTAAGGGCATGATTAAATACTTTTATTTTTGATAAATTTTCTTGTGCTCTCTTTCTAAATTCTTCTATTGAAAATCTTGGGAATATATCTAGAATGTTTAAATAACAACCTGAAGTAAAAAATTCCTTACCATTTATTGGTCTAATGATACGTGGCTCAATTTCTTTATACTCCTCCCACATCTTAATAAAAATAATATAATTGTTTTTTATTAACTATTAAATATTTAATACTATTAATTGATTTATTTATATATGTTTTTTAAAGTTAGTCAAAGGGTTCTCAGAAAAGATTTTTTTTTGTTTGTATGTATATAATTTAATATTATACAATATTATGGTATTTTTAGTTAATTGAAGCATGGTTTAAATGTTTAATTTGAATAATATAAATATTAATTTATAATAAACAATTAAATAAACAATTATCACAAAATATTCCATATATTTTCAAACAATTATGCAATTTAAAAAAGAAATATTAAAGATATCTTTATTAAATAATTTAATTATTTATTTATTTTATTATTATAATTAGTATATTATTTGTTTATTAATTTTTTAATTAATTATTTATCTTTTAAATTATTTATTTTAAAACGTCAATTTCCAAAATATTAATAGCCTTTTAAAAATTTTTTATAGTATTTTTTGTATTTACATATAATAAGATGTATTTTATAGAAATTTCTTTTTTTTCTTTTTTTGTTATAAAGTTTTCTCCATTAAAAATTTTTAAAAGATTACATATTTAATTAGTATATTGAAGTTTATACATAAACAATTTTTATATTTAATTATTATATTTTTATATATTTAATTATTATATTGAAATTGATATATAAATAATCTAATAAAAATCTCAATATTTGTTTATTTACTAACTTTATTTATTTGAAGCAAAAGGCTTATTTTTTAAGGATGCATAATTTAATGTTATTTATACATATAAAATACATTTGATAGTCATACATATTTCAATGTTTTAATATTAACTATATAAAAGAGGCTTATAAAAATAAAAAAAATTTTAAAACTATAATCATAAACTATATAAACTATATATTAATATAATATATCCTATCTATATCTATATGTAATAATTATTTCTTTTATAATATATGAAAATTAAATTAACATAATGTAATGTTTAAGAAATAATATATAAGAATATATAATGATAAAGTATGAAGTTCAGGTTCGATTCTTTTAAGGTTTGTTCTTTTAATTGGGGGATACAATTTATATGTTTTATAAAATTATTTTATTTATATTTTATTTAAAAAAAAGTATTACATTTACTTATCATTATTTAAAATGTAAACAAACATTTATTCCTAAAATTAATATTTATTTTCATATCTTGATCTCAAAAATTACTATAATATTTATTATTCTTGGAAAAAGAACTAAACTATTTCTAAGTATTTTTCCATTTTATAATTATTTACTATAATAAAGTTTTCCCATATTAAAGTATAATTTACTTTCATTAATGATCAAATTAAATAATAAAAATAAATAAATTAATTTCTAATATAAATACAATAAAAACTAGATTAATACATAAATTTATGCTTTTATTTTCGTTTTATTAATTAAAATGAGAGCGCCGACGCCGTACTGGTAAGGCAGTTAATCATACACCCATATTACTATATGGGGAAGACCAAAGTCTTCAGTCTATAAAAAAAAAAATTTTATTAATTAAAATCAAATATAATATGCTATTATAAAGCTTTATTTGTCTGAGAGGATTACAACTTCAACTCCTCTGAGATGGCAAGGACGCCACCTGTAGTAGGCTCTGCTTTCCCTTGAGGATCGCGTAGAGTGCTTCTATATGGAATTTCTTTGCTTATGGGGAGTTGCGAGCGTCGACGCCGTATCGATATGACAATTAAACATACACCCATATCAACATATGGGGGAGATAAAAGTCTTCAGTCTATAAAAAAGAAAATAAAAAAAAAATAAAGCTTTATTTATTTATTTATTATATTTTAATCTTAAATAATATTCATTAATATTAATATTTATTTAACTATTTATTTGTTTCATTATTTATTGATTAATAAAATATATTATATTTATATTATACACTATATTTTTTAATAAAACTATATTTTTTAATAAAATTCTATTATTTAAAGTATGAATATATATAAATATTTTTTATTCCTTTATTATTATTATTAAAATTTGACATATTTTCATATATAAAGAATGATTCTCATTTTATATTTAAAAATCATTAGGGTCATGTTGTTTTAGAAACTATTTATTTACTTTTATTGTATTTTCAAATTTAATTTTTAATTAGCAATAAATTTTTATTATTTATATTTATAATAAAAATAATTTACATTATCATAATCAATTTAGCAATTCAATTTTTGAAAATATAAATATAATATATTATTATTACTACTATTTTTTTTTTTTTTTTTGAATTATTATTTATTGTTATTATTATATTAATATAATTACATAGATTAATTTAAAAATTTATATTATCTAAAATTAGAAGCATTAATAATGAAAAAAAATAAAAGATTTTTGTCAAAAGTTTCATAAGATCTTCACTCAAACTAGAGGTATGTACTACTACTCTACCACTGATTGTGGTCAAATGTCTACCGTTACTGCCAACTGGCCATATGATGATATTGATGCTATTGTCGTTATTAAAGGTTCTCGTATTCTTGGTCTTTGTGATTTTGGTGCTGGTGGTATGCAAATTCAAATTAATAAACTTAACCCTTTATGTTTGTGGTGGTGGTATTAACTAGGGGTGTGGGACATTTCGCCAAAATGCATTTCGCCAGATTGCATTTCGCCAATTTTTTTGAAAGCATGTGGCGTATTAAAAAAATGTGGCATTTCGCCAAATTGCAATTCGCCAAGTTGCATTTCACCAAATTGAAAATTATTAAATAAATAAATCAATAAATAAAATTAAATATTATTAATATCGCATAAAAACAATTTTAAAAAATTATTTTGAATTAATATTTATTTATTTATTCATTTATTTATATCAATACTCTACTTGTCGAAATGCAACCTGGCGAATAGCAACTTGGGGAAATGCAACTTGGGGAAATGCAACATTTTAATACTACGCCACTTGGCGAAATGCAACCTGGAGAAATGCATTTCGCAAAGTGGAGTAAAGTGGAGTATATTGATATAAATAAATGAATAAATAAATAAATAATAATTCAAAATAATGTTTTTTTAACTTGTTTTTATTCAATATTAATAATATTTCATTTTATTTAATGATTTATTTATTTATTTAATAATTTCCAATTTGGCGAAATGCCACATTTTTAATACGCCACATGCTTTCAAAAATGGCGAAATGCAACCTGGTGAAATTCAATTTGGCGAAATGCTCCACTCCCGTATTAACCCACGTAACGTTCTCCCAATTGTTCTTGATGTTGGTACCAATAATAAGGAACTATTAAACTAAACAATCCACTTTGTATTGGTACGCAAATCTCACATTTTATAAGCTTTTGTTGATGTTTGGGTTTATACCATTACTGATTGTTTCCCAAAAAAAAAAAAAAAAAAATTGCTATTCAATTTGAAGATTTCATGATGTCAAATGCGCTTGATTTACTTCTTACGTACAAGAATCAAAAATTGGTATGTTCAATGATAATATTCAATCAGTTGGTGCTAATATTCTTGCTTTCTGTTCTTGATACTATGAGAGTTAGTGGTAGTACATTTCTCAGATATTAAGAAAGAAAACTTCTAATGTCTAATGGCTGGTTCCTCTGATATTGGTGTTTATAACACCACTAGTGATTGAATTGTTTCTATATGTTTTACACTTGAAAGAAGCCTACACTCAATTCTACATGCTTCGATCACAAGAGTCTTTTAGGTGAGGGACGTGATGGATCATATTACCATCTCAACAAATCTCTAATCTTCATGCATAAAGAAATTAATGGTGGTTGGTAAATACCCTAGTTGAATTACTTAAAAAGATTAAGCCAACTTGGGCTCTTGCTTCTTGTTCTTTTCTACCTGCCCAAAGCTTTTCAACAAGGAAATGATAGTTTTTGTTGTTTTTTTATTGCGGAAAAAAAAAACCATGGTATCTTTCCCTCTTTCTAACTCAACTTCTCGTTCTGAATGTATTGCTGAAGAAGCAATATTGAATTTACTAATGATAATCTTATCTTTTTTCTTCTCGTTCTTCATTTGGATTCAGTAGAATAGAAGGAAAAGACCATCTAAAACTAATCTAATATATCAAAAACTCTTTACTCCTTCCAAGGTATTGGTTTAAGTCTTATTTCTTCTCAGTATCATTCGTGTTTTATTTGAAATCTTCCAAGTTTGTACTTGTACAATTGCTTCTCTTGCTACTACCAAAAATGCTTGTTACTGGAAATATCTTCCCAGATCTTGACAACCTTCGCCTTCCTTCTGTTTCTCTTGAAGTTGATGTTGAAGTTGCTAAGATATCTGAATGTATGAACATTATTAATCAATTCCCACCAAAAGGGTATGAATTGGAGGGAATGGAAAAAAAAACATAGCATGTGGCAACTAGAATACCAACATATTGTTGTTTTTAAGAATCTTTACAATTAAAACCAAATAAAATAAAAATATAAATAAAAATAAAAATTTTATTTTATTTTATTTATTTTTTTATTTTTTATTTTTTTTTTTTTTTTTTAAATTTTTAAATTTCAATTTAAATTAAGAGAAAATCAAAAACAATTTATAAATTTAAAAATGAAGAATATAATCTCAAAAAATAAAAAAAAAAAAAAAAAAAAAGAAAAAAAGAAAAGAAAAAAAGCATATTATAAAAATTGAATATACTATAAAATAAAATATATTAAGAAAAATGAATTTCCATTATTAACTATGGAATAATAAATAAATTTTTAAATAAATTTTTTTAAAATAAAAATTAAAAATAAAATAAAATAAAACAAAAAAAAAAAAAATAATATAAAATTTATTATATTTAATTTAGAATTTTATTATTGAAAAATAAAATTTTAAAGGATTTAAAAATATATATATAATTATTGTTATTTTATATGTATATTCATTTTTTTTCTTATTATTTTATTATTTTAATATACAATAGTATCATTAATATTTTCTTTATGATTTTCATTTATATATATATATATATATATTTATTATTATTTTTTTTTAAAAAAAAAATTACAATTAATAAAAAAAAAATAAGTATTGCTTGTCCAATTTCAATATAATAATATATAAACGAGTAAAGGGAATTCTTATTCCCGGATTAGGGTATGAATTGACTATCTGAAAGAAATGATGTTTTCTCCTTCAAAGACATTGGCCCTGCTGGCATATCTTATTGCATTTCCAGCATTGACGCTCCTGGATTAGTTTGCACTTATATTGTCGGAATAGAAATTCTTATCGAGTACTAGCCTAAAGGCATAAATTCTGTATAAAGAGAGCCACAAGATCACACCAAGAATGGTTAATATTTTAGATTAGTCACCAAAAATGATTTGGTTAATTAAACAAAAATATCCTATTCCTTTCTTATAATCTAAATCAATGATCTCTGCATCTCTTCCTCCAAAAAGGAAGTTATATAATAGGTACCATGTCACATACATATTAACACATTCATTATTCAGAAAATTACTAATATTTAACACGATTTTCATTAATTAACCTATTCATTACATTAATTAGTAACAATACTATTATTTTCATTATCACTAATATTAATACTATTACTATTATTAACAACATTATTACTATTATACATTACTATTACTATTATTATTATTATTTCTACTACTACTGCCATTATTGTCATTATTATTATTATTGTTGTTGTTACTATTATTGTTATTATTGTTGTTATTATAATATTCCTATTTTCACTATCAATACTTATTAACAACATTATTACTATTATATACTATTATTACTATTATTATTATTATTTCTACTACTACTGCCATTATTGTCATTATTATTATTATTATTATTATTGTTTTTATTATTATTGTTATTATTGTTGTTACTACTACTACTACTATTATTATTATTATTTAATTTTTATATATTAATACACCATCATCAAAAATAAAACACTCATTTAAACTTTCGCAATTATCCAAAATAAAACTATTTGTGTTATCACTTAAATAGTGAATTTAATCTTTTTAAAATTATAAAATCTTTGATAAGTCTTATAATTTTATTATATAAATATACTTTTTTTCTTTTTTCAAAAAAAATTTAGTTTTTATGCTTAATATTATATAATATTATATATATAATTACTCTAATAATATTAAAAAATATATATATATGTATATTATTTTAAAAAAAATTCGTTTAGGAATAATAAAATATTTGTAAATAAGAAAAAAATGATAAGAAAGCAAAATATAAAAAAAAATAATTTTTTCTTTTTTTAATTTTAAGAGTTAATATATAAATCATTTAAAAGATTAATGAAATCATCAAGGTTTTTACTAAAGTTTGGAGTATTTAGAGAATCCAATAAAACGTTAGAACTAAATAATACTATTTTATTTATTTTATTAAAAGTAACAGATTCTGTATTGAATGTGAACTCTGTATTTTCATTTTCGTTGATATTTCTTTTATCACTTTTTCTTAAAATTTTTGATGATTTTTTCTTTAATTCATTCTTCCTTTTTATTGTTGATTTCAATTTCTTATTTTTATTAATAAGAATAGAACTATCAACATCCTTTCTTTCAATAATGTGTAGATAATTTTCAATCATATTTCTTATAATTTTATTCATAACATCTATTAATTTTTGATAATTTTGATTAGACTGTTGAAGATATTTTATATTATTAGTTTTTATAGTTTCATTATTACTTTTTTCATTTAATTCATTTATAACTTTCATAATGGAATTCTTTTTCTTAATTAATTTTTGAACATCCTTTTCATTTAACCTATCTTTAGATTTTTTTGCTTTATTATTAAGTGTATTTTCAAACGTATTTTTAATTTTTTTCGTGGTTGTTTCTAAAGTTTTTGTGGTTTTCTTATTTTCATTCAATTCTCTTGATTCGATGAAAAGCTTAACTCTTTCATTCATAATAACATCACTATTAGAATCTGAATCATCATCTTCACTATTTGATAGTGTTTCACTTAAATCTAAATCATCATCTTCACTATTTGTTAGTGTTTCACTTAAATCTAAATCATCATCTTTATATTTTTTATTTGAATCAGAACTGCTGCTTGCATCACTATCACTATTACTATCACTATCACTATCACTATCACTATCACTATCACTATCGGAAGTATCAGATTCAAATTCATTTTTATGCTTTTCATTTAAATTAGAACCACTATCACTATCACTATCATTATCACTATCACTATCGGAATTATTAGATTTATTCTTATGCTTTTCACTTGAATCAGAACCGCCGTCAGTATCATTATCACTATCCGAATTAACAAAATTAGAGTCAACCTTATTATTAGTATCAGAACTGCTAATTTCATTGTCATTTTTAGAATCAGAATCAGAATCAGAATTAGAATTAGAATCTGAATCTGAATCTGAATCTGAATCTGAATCTAAATCTGAATCAGAACCATAATTAGAACCATAATTAGAACCAGTGTCAGAATCAGAATCTATTTTATTATTAAATTTAGTGTAAGAACCATCCTTTTTAATGAAGCTAAAATCTGAATCACTATTTTGTGATTCATCAATATCACTTATGTCATTTTCTTCCCATTTATCTTGCTTAGATTTTTTTTTAGTATCATCTTGTTTATTATCAGCTCTCTTCTTATTTGAATTTTTATTAAATTTTCCCATTTTTTTATACCAGCTAATTATTATAAAGTGTAAGAAAATTAATAATAATAAAATAAAATAAAATATAATTTAATATAATTTAATAAATAAAAATAAAAATTTTTGAAGGTGTTTTTTTTTTTTTTTATATTAATTTTTTATTATTATTTAAAAATTATTTAAAAATATAAAATATAAAAAAAAAAAAAAAAAAAAAAAAAGGTGTTTCTCTTTATATTTCTATTCTTAAAAAAACTATCCAATATTTTTAATTCCTTAATTAATTTATTTCTTTTTTTTAATATTTAGTTCCTTTTTTTTTTTTTTTTTTGTTCTTTTTTTATAATTAATCAATATCCAATAATTTTAATTAATATATTTATTTAAAATGAAAATTAATAAAAAATAAATGATTAAATAAAAATAAATAAATAACAATAACTAACTTATATATTTAAACAATATATATATTTAATAATATATATTTAAAAATAAAAATATTTTTTTTTCGTAATTCTTGTTTATCTTTTTTTTTTTTTTTTCGTTTATATCAACATTATATTATTTTAAATAATATTATTAAATAGATATATTTTAAATATATAAATTTTTTTTTATTCTATTTATATTTATTTAATCATTTATTTTTTATTTATTTGTTTATTTTTATTTATTTATTTATTTTATTTATTTATTTTTTTATTTATTTATTTTTATTTATTTATTTATTTATTTTTATTTATTTATTTATTTATTTTTATTTATTTATTTATTTATTTTTATTTATTTATTTATTTTTATTTATTTATTTATTTTTATTTATTTATTTTCTTTTATATATTTATTTTTATTTATTTATTTTTATTTATTTATTTATTTATTCTTTATAATTTATTTATTTTTATTTATTTATTTATTTTTATTTATATATTTATATATATATTTATTATTTTTTATTTATTTTAAAGAAATAATTTATTACTACTTTTTTTCTAAAATGATTTTTTTTATTTATGTCCATTTTATATTTATATATTCCATTATTATTTTTAAATATGTATTTATATATTTTTTATATTAATTAATAGTCAATAATTTTAATTAATATATAAATAAACATATGAATAAAGTAAACTTTAATAGACTAAAATAACTGAAATAGAATTATTAATAATAAAAAATAAAAAAAATAAAAAAATAAAAAAATAAAAATTAATAAGATATATAATTTATTTATTTAAATATTTAAATATTTATTTATATTTTTTATTAAACAATAATTAAAATTTTTAATTATATTTTTTATGTCCTTTTTAATTTTGTTTTAGAGAAAAATTATTTTATTAAAGTATAATATAATAATATATTTATCATAAATGAAAAATGGATATAAGAATTATATTATAAATTATATATTATCTATTAAATATTTATCATTTTATTAATTTTATACATATATATATATATATATTTCTATGTTGTATTATTTAATATATATAATTCTTATAATGGAAGTAAATATAAGAATTAATTGTACTATTATTATTTATAGTACAATGTCTATCTTTTAAAAAGTTTTTTTGAATTATATATTTATAAATATAAATTAATTTTTATCTTACAGTGCTTTAAGATTATTGAAATGTTTAATTTCTTTTGTCAATGAATCTGAAATTTGATTATTGTTAAGATATCTAATAAAAAAAAATTATTATATTATTAACAAAATGAAAATATTTATTTATTTATTTAGTATTATAACTATTTTATTATATAAAAAAATTTTTTTTTCTTTCTTAAATGGAAAAAATTAAATGCATACAAATTTTCTAAGTTTTTTAAAACTTTATAATTATATGGAAATTCAGAAAGTTCATTATTTTACAACTGTCTAAAAAAAAATAAGTTATATTTTTGTTTTATAATAAAAAAAAATTTCTTGTTTCTTTTATTTTAAGAGCTAATATATAAATAATTTAAAAGATTAATGAAATCATCAAGGTTTTTACTAAAGTTCGGAGTATTTAGAGAATTCAATAAAATGTTAGAACTAAATAATACTATTTTATTTATTTTATTAAAAGTAACAGATTTTGTAGTGAATGTGAACTCTGTATTTTCGTTTTCGTTAAGATTTCTTATTAAGAATAGAACTATTAAAATCCTTTCTTTCAATAATGTGTAGATAATTTTCAATCATATTTCTTATAATTTTATTCATAACATCTATTAATTTTTGATAATTTTGATTAGACTGTTGAAGATATTTTATTTTATTAGTTTTTATTGTTTCATTATATATATTATTACTTTTTTCATTTAATTCATTTATAACTTTCATAATGGAATTCTTTTTCTTAATTAATTATTGAACCTCTTTTTTATTTAATCTATCTTTAGATTTTTTTGCTTTATTATTAAGTATATTTTCAAATGCATTTTTAATGTTTTTTGTAGTTGTTTTTAAAGTTTTTGTGGTTTTCTTATTTTCATTCAATTCTCTTGATTCGATGAAAAGCTTAACTCTTTCATTCATAATAACATCACTACTAGAATCTGAATCATCATCTTCACTATTTGATAGTGTTTCACTTAAATCTAAATCATCATTTTTATGTTTTTTATTTGAATCAGAACCGCTGTTTGTACCACTATCACTGTCTATATCACTATGACTATCGGAAGTATCAGGTTCAGATTCATTTTTATGCTTTTTATTTGTTTCAGAACAACTATCACTATCACCATCACTATCACCATTACTATTACCATCACTATCACTATCACTATCACCATTACTATCACCATCACTATCACTATCACTATCACCATCACTATCACTATCACTATCACCATCACTATCACTATCACTATCACCATCACTATCACTATTACTATCACTTTCACTATCACTGTCACTGTCACTGTCACTGTCACTATCGGAAGTATCAGATTCAATTTTATGATTTTCACTTGAATCAGAACTGTCGTCAGTATCATTATCACTATCTGAATTAACTAAATCAGAGTTAACTCTATTATTAGTTTTGGAACTACTAATTTCGTTGTCATTTTCAGAATCAGAACTAGAATCAGAATCAGAATCAATTTTATTATTAAATTTAGTGTGAGAACCATCGATTTTAATGAAACTAAAATCTGAATCACTACTGTATGATTCATCAAAATCACTTATGGCATTTTCTTCCAATTTATCTTGCTTAGATTTTTTTTAGTATCATCTTTTTTATTATCAGCTCTCTTTTTATTTGAATTTTTATTAAATTTTCCCATGTTTTTATACTAACTATTATTATAAAGGGATAATAATTTTAATAATAATAAAATAAAATAAAATAAATAGTTGAAATATAAATATAAAGTACAGATTGAATAAAATAAAATAAAATAAAATAAAATAAAATAAAATAAAATAAAATAAAATAAAATAAAATAAAATAAAATAAAATAAAATAAAATAAATAGTTGAAATATAAATATAAAGTACAGATTGAATAAAATAAAATAAAATAAAATAAAATAAAATAAAATAAATAGTTGAAATATATATATAAAGTACAGATTTAATAAAATAAAGTAAAATAAAATAAAATAAAATAAAATAAATAGTTGAAATATAAATATAAAGTAAAGATTGAATATATATAAAATAAAATAAAATAAAATAAAATAAATAGTTGAAATATTAAATATAAAGTACAGATTGAATAAAATAAAATAAAATAAAATAAAATAAATAGATAGTTAAAGTTTTGTTGATATACTCAGTATCATTGTCAGATTTGAAATTTATAATTTTATATGAAGTAGTATTGGAAATAAATTTATGAAATTTAATAGATATGTTAGGAACATCAGATTTATAAAAAATAAAGGTAGACCCAAATTTTTCTAGAGAAATCATCAAGAAAAGTAACATAATAATTGAAATCATTATATGATGTTTCCAATTTTCCAACTACATCAGAATGAACTAGTTCCATAGGTTTTGAAGCATTATTAGGGGAAGAGTAAAATGGTTTTCTCTTTAATTTAGTGATTTTTCATTGGCGATAATTTTTATCATTATGTTGTCTAGTATGCTCGATGACAAAATCTTTGATATCATTATTATAAAAGTGTCTCAAACGAGCATACCACAAGTTAGTATCAATGCTGAAAACATAATTCTTAGAAATAGAATTATTTGAAGGTATTGTATCAAACACAAATAAATTTTCATCATTCGCAAAAATATTTTTTAATTAACTTATTATTTTTGTATATTTGTAAATGGTCTTTGTTATTTACACGTTTCATTATAATAGCGCATCCATTTTTTAATATTGAATGAGTGGAAATTAGATTGTTTTGAATATTTGACGCGTAATAAACATTTGATAATATAAAATTTTTGTTTTTAAATTTACCATTGTAAGTACCTACATTTTCGACTTTTTCTAAATAACCATTTGGATAAATGATATTTTTATTATTTACTTTATTTATATTGTTTAAAATATTGATGTTATTAGTTAAGTTGATACCAGTACCACTATCTATAATCCAATGCGTGGAATTATTATTATTATTTATTGTTGTATAATTACAATTTTGAATTACTGAAATACTTCCTGTAAAATCAATAGATACTTCATCTTCATTTTCATTATTATTTTCAAAAAAATTATTGTTATTATTATTAGATTTATCATTGTTCTTATTAATAATATTTCCAGAGTAATAATTATTTTTGTTGTTATATATTTTATAATAATTTTTATTTTTGTTATTATTATTTTTATAATTTTTATCATTATCATCTGATTTATTATTTTCTCTAATTAAAAGATTATATTTACAATGATCAGTAGAGTGACCTTTAGTTTTGCATATATGACAAAATAATATTCATTACGAATTTTATTAGAATTATTATGATTTTTATTATTATTTGGTTTATTTCTATTTATATTATTTACATTTGAATCGTTTACAACGGTAGTTTTTGACCTTAAAATTTCGGCTTTTTCAAAAAAATCATGCCTTTTGTTTAATTCTTTAATAAGATCATCAAAAGTTTTATAACTATAAATTGGTGGTGAATTTATACCAATTCTATCTAATTCATTTACTGCAAATAAAAGTTTAGTTTCCTCATCAAAAGGAATTCTTTTTAGTTTATTAGATTCAAATTTATGTTGTTCGAAAAGATTGTTTAATTCATTAATATATTGAATATAGTCATTGTTTATTAACTTAAGATTAATAATTTTATATTCAAGAATATTTAATAGTGCTTCGCCAGATTGATAGAAACGGTTTTTTAATCTATCAATCATACTATAAGCAGATTTACATCCTCGTAAATATTCTTGGTTTGATTTTTCTAAACTATTTATTATGATAGATTGAACAGCATTGTCCGATTTTATTTGACCTCTGTTCATATTTGAATATTGGATTTCTTTTTCAATATAAATATCTAAATCATTGGCAATGAGATGTCTCTTTAAAGGTTCATACCAATGTAAGAAATTTTCTTTATTTAATATGAAATCTTTAATTTCAAAACAAATTTAGTAAAATTTCCATAATATTTATTTATGATAATCCTTTTATCATTGGATTCATCATCTTCATATGAAGAAATCAATTCATTGTCCTTATTATCAGTTGGATTCGATGAACTCGAACTCTCTTCAATATGATTATTATTGTTATTCTTTCTTTTTAGCCATTCTTTGAAACATTAATATAAAAAAATAATTAATTATATATTATAAAGTCATTAAAATCATTAAAACGTTTTAAAAATTAAAATTAATAATAGGTCTCTTGATATATGAGACTCTTAATCTGTTAAGGAGTCAATATAAGATATGATGTGTACACAATAAAATGTATCATTATTCAATTAAATTTATTTATTATGATTTAAAAAATTTTCTTTTTATATTTTACATACAAATTATTACTTAATCAAATACTATAAATATTTATAATACTTTAATGTACAAAAGTTTAAATATTATGTTGAACTTAAACAATTAGTAATACATTCCTTTTTTTTCTAAAATGATTTTTTTTATATATGCCCGTTTTATATTTATATATTCCATTATTAAATTTTAAACATCCATTTATATATTTTTTATATTAATTAATAGACAATAATTTTAATTAATATATAAATGAACAAATGAATTAAGTAAACTTTAATAGACTAAAATAGAAATATTATTAAAAAAAAAATAAAAAAAATAAAAATTAATAAGATATATAATTTATTTATTTAAATATTTAAATATTTATTTATATTTTTTATGTCCTTTATAATAATTAAATTTTTTTTAGAGAAAAATTATTTTATTAAAGTATAATCTATCGATTTATTATATTTATTATATTTATTATAATTGAAAAATGGATAAAAGAATTATTTATTATATATTATACAATTTTATTAATTAATAATGATTATATTCAATATATTAATGGCATAAATGATCTCTTTGAGCAACATAAAAATGAATGTAACAAATTAAAAAGAGTATCTTTAGATTAAGAAACAAAGCTCTTATATGCTGTAAATGAATTGGGTAAAATTGGTATAAACTCACCACCAATTTATCAATTCAAAACTTTTGATGAACATATAAAAGAATTAAATAAAGAACATGATTTCTTTGAAAAAGCTGAAATTTTAAGATCAAAAAGTACTGTCATGAACGAAATAAAGGTCAATAATATAAATAGATATGAAAACAATAATAATAATAAAAATTATAATAAGAATTATAATAATAATTTTCATAACAATTATTACTGTCATATTTGTAGAACTAAAGGTCATTCTACTGACCACTGTAAATATAATCTTTTAATTAAGAAAGCAATAAATCAGATTTTAATTTTTTTTTCAGTAAAAAGGATAAAAATTCTTCTAAAAGATATCATAAAAATAATTATCACTCCATTAATATTATTGATAATAATGAAAATGAAGATAATAAAAATAACAATAATATTATTTCTGAAAATAATTATGATGATGAAGATGAAATATATATTAATTTTACAAGAAATATTTCATTCATTCAAAATTGTAATAATACAACAATAAAAAATAACACTAATTCTACTCATTGGATTATTGATAGTGGTACTGGCATTAATTTAACTAATAATATAACCAATTTAAATAATTTAAGTAAAGTAAATAATAAAAATATTATTTATCCAAATGATGATTTAGATAAAATTAAAAATACAGATACTAATTTATGGCATGTTCGTTTAGGTCATTACTTTTACAATAATATTAATGATTTTGTTATTGAGAATATTAAAAATCATGACAAAAACTGTCATCAATGCAAAATAATAAAATTAAAGAGAAAACCTTTTTATATCTCCCTTAATAATGCCACTAAACCTTTGGAATTAATCCATTCTAATGTAGTTGGTAAACTGGAAACATCCTAAAATGGCTTAAATTATTATGTTACTTTTCTCTATGATTTTTCCAAAAAGATTGGGGTTTATCAAACATAAATCGGATGTTCCCAATATTTTTATCAAATTTCATAAATTAATCACGAATACTACTTCATATAATATTATTAATTTCAAATCTGATAATGATACGGAATATATCAATAAATTTTTAATTAATTACCTTGAAGATAACGGTATAAATTTCATTCATTCAATTCTTGGTAATCCTCAGCAGAATGGTTGTGCTGAGCGGTTAAATCAAACTCTTAATTGTTGCGCTTCCATTTTACTCAATTTCGCTAAACTACCATATAAATTTTGGGATTCTGCTATTCTTTGTGCTGCTTATCTCTACAACTTAAACCCACATCAAAGTATTAACAACAAAATTCCAAATGAATTATTTTTTAATAAAGCGGATGATATTTCTTATCTTAAAGTTTTTGGATGTAAAGCTTATTTCTATAACAATCACAAATTTAATAAATTTGATAACAATACTAAACCTGGTATTTTCTTAGGATATGCTTCTGATTCTCTTGGTTATAAAATTTTGGATACTTCTACCAATTCTGTTGTTACATCTAGAGATCTTTATTTCATTGAGGATATGCCTGGTACTATTAACATTACCTTTTTTCTACGACAAATTTATTGATTCAATTATTAACTTAAAGGATTCTTTAATTGAGGGGGAAAGTATTAGTAATAACAATTATAATATTCATTCACAATTAAGTAATCCTTCTAATAATAATAATAATAATAATAATAATAATAATAATAATTATAATATAATAATAATAATAATAATAATAATAATAATAATAATAATAATAATAATAATAATAATAATAATAATAATAATAATAATAATAATAATAATAATAATAATAATAATAATAATAATAATAATAATAATAATAATAATAATAATAATAATAATAATAATAATAATAATAATAATAATAATAATAATAATAAAATAAATAATGATATTGATAATGAATCAAAATTTATAATTAAATCTTTAGAAGAAGGAAATGAATATTCTAGTGACTCTGACAATAAATTTTTAAATGTTAAGAAAACATAAATATCCAAACAAGAAAATGGTCTTGCTAAAGAATTAATTGGACATTAGATAACTGCACGAAAACATTACTTAGTGCTGCTAAATTAGCTCCTATTTTATGGGATGAAGCTATTAAATGTGCATGTATATTGTACAATTTAAATCCGTATCAAGGAATTAATTTTAAAATCCCAAACAAAGTATTTTTTTATAAAAAAAATTGATATATCTAAACTTAAAGTTTTTGGATGTAAAGTATTTTTTCTTAATAGATATAAACAAGGAGAATTTGAAAATGATACAAAACCAGGTATTTTCTTAGGATATATATCAGACTCTCCTGGTTATCGTGTCCTTGATATTACTTCAAAATCAATAATTATAGTTCGTGATGAATACTTTAATGAAGGTACACTAGGCTCACTTGACACATCATTTTTTCATTCCTTAAATCCTTCAGATAAACAAATTGAGGGGGAACAAGACTTACATCATCAATTTAGTCAATACATTTATCATAATGAATTTGAAATGAATGAGAATAATATTAATGAAAATAAAATTAATGAAGATAGAGTTAATGAAGATAGAATATATGAAAATCAAAAGGAAATACTCAAAAATTCAAATATTGAAGAAAACATAAAAATTCCATTAAACGAAAACCATTCCAAAACCCTACATGATAATAGTAAAAAAAATAATGAAAATAAAATTATTATTAAAAGAAATAATGATAATTAAATAAAGGGTATAAAAATCACAAAAAACGATTTTTTGAACAAAAAGTGAAAAAAAGTTTTATTAATAAAAATTTGAATAAAAATTTTAAAATTTTTAAATTTAAGAATAAATTAAAAATTTCAAACATTAATAATTATGAAATTTTAAACCAGAAACTTAAATGATAAAATTTATAACGAAAAAACAAAAATCTATCCAAAAAGAAAATGGGAAAATTATCAATCGAATAAAGTTAGAAAAATAAATGATAGAATAACTACATCAAATAAACCATTTTTTGAGAGGAAAACAAATTCAGATGAAAACGAAAGACGCAAGAAAAATAGAGTTAATAATATTAATACGTTAATTCCAAAGAATTATGAAGAAGCTATGAATTCAGAAAATGAGGACAAATGGAAAGATGCAATTAACGAAGAATTACAAAATTTATACGGAAATAATGTAATAAAAATTGTGGTAAACAAAAATATCCCAAAAGGCATTAAACCACTCAACGTTAAATGGGTTTTTACTATGGAAAATAATGGTATATATAAAAACAATATTGTCTGTCAAAAGTTTTCAACAAATTAAAGGAGTTGATTATACTTACACCTATTCTCCTACAATAGAAATGAATAGTTTTAGTTTAACAATTGCTATTGCATTTATATATAAATGGGATTTAACACAAATCAATATTAAAGCTGCATATTTGAACGCTAACCTAGATGAGAGAATTTATGTTCAAATTCCAATCGGTGATAAAAATTTCAATTGCGGAAAATCAGGATTATTACGAAAGGTTCTCTATGGACTCAAACAAGCTGGAAGACAATAGTTTTACAAAATCTCCAGTTTTCTTATGAAAATTGGGTTAATTCAATATAATACAAATAGTTGTTTATTTGATAAATATAAAAATAATAAATTATGCTTATTACTAACACTCTATGTTGATGATAATTAATATATAAATAAACAAATGAATTAAGTAAACTTTAATAGACTAAAATAACTTAACTCTAATAGAATTATTAATAAATAATAAAAAATAAAAAAATAAAAATAAAAAAAAAATTAATAAGATATATAATATATTTATTTAAATAATTAAATATTTATTTACATTTTTTTATGAACTTTATAATAATTAAATTTTTTATTTATATTTTTTATGTCCTTTATAATAATTACATTTTTTTTTAGAGAAAAATTATTTTATTAAAAAATATAATCTATCGATTTAATATATTTAATATAATTGAAAAATGGATATAAGAACTATATATTATATACTATATATTATTCATAAAATATTTATCATTTTATTTTATAATTTTATATTTAGATATATTTCTATGTTGTATTATTTAATAAACTTTGTCATTTGCTATTTAATTAATAAAGTTTTTTGAAATATATATTTATAAATATAAATTAATTTTTATCTTACAGTGCCTTAAGATTATTTAATTGTTTAATTTATTTTGTCAATGAACCTAAAATTTGATTATTGTTAAGGTATCTAATAAAAAAAAGTTATTATATTATTAACAAAATGTAAATATTTATTTATTTATTTATTTATTTATTTATTTATTTATTTATTTATTTATTTATTTATTTATTTATTTATTTATTTATTTATTTTTTTTAGTATTATAGCTATTTTATTATAATATAAAATTTTCTTTTAAAAAAAATTTTTTTTCTTTTCTAAAAGGGAAAAATTAAATGCATACAAATTTTCTAATTTTTTAAAACTTTTAAATTATATGGAAATTCAGAAAGTTCATTATTAAAAAAAGTTATATTTTTGTTTTATAATAAAAAAAAATTTTTTTTTTCTTTAATTTTAAGAGCTAATATATAAATCATTTAAAAGATTAATGAAATCATCAAGGTTTTTACTAAAGTTTGGAGTATTTAGAGAATCCAATAAAACGTTAGAACTAAATAATACTATTTTATTTATTTTACTAAAAGTAATAGATTCTGTATTGAATGTGAACTCTGTATTTTCATTTTCGTTGATATTTCTTTTATCACTTTTTCTTAAAATTTTTGATGATTTTTTCTTTAATTCATTCTTCCTTTTTATTGTTGATTTCAATTTCTTATTTTTATTAATAAGAATAGAACTATCAACATCCTTTATTTCAATAATGTGTAGATAATTTTCAATCATATTTCTTATAATTTTATTCATAACATCTATTAATTTTTGATAATTTTGATTAGACTGTTGAAGATATTTTATTTTATTAGTTTTTATAGTTTCATTATTACTTTTTTCATTTAATTCATTTATAACTTTCATAATGGATTTCTTTTTCTTAATTAATTTCTGAACCTCTTTTTTATTTAATCTATCTTTAGATTTTTTTGCTTTATTATTAAGTATATTTTCAAATGCATTTTTAATGTTTTTTGTAGTTGTTTTTAAAGTTTTTGTGGTTTTCTTATTTTCATTCAATTCTCTTGATTCGATGAAAAGCTTAACTCTTTCATTCATAATAACATCACTACTAGAATCTGAATCATCATCTTCACTATTTGATAGTGTTTCACTTAAATCTAAATCATCATTTTTATGTTTTTTATTTGAATCAGAACCGCTGTTTGTACCACTATCACTGTCTATATCACTATGACTATCGGAAGTATCAGGTTCAGATTCATTTTTATGCTTTTTATTTGTTTCAGAACAACTATCACTATCACTATCACCATCACTATTACTATCACTATCACTATTACTATAACTATCACTATTACTATCACTATCACTATTACTATCACTATCACTGTCACTATCACTATCACTGTCACTATCACTATCACTGTCACTGTCACTGTCACTATCGGAAGTATCAGATTCAATTTTATGATTTTCACTTGAATCAGAACTGTCGTCAGTATCATTATCACTATCTGAGTTAACTAAATCAGAGTTAACTCTATTATTAGTTTTGGAACTACTAATTTCGTTGTCATTTTCAGAATCAGAACCAGAATCAGAATCAGAATCAATTTTATTATTAAATTTAGTGTGAGAACCATCGATTTTAATGAAACTAAAATCTGAATCACTACTGTATGATTCATCAAAATCACTTATGACATTTTCTTCCAATTTATCTTGCTTAGATTTTTTTTTAGTATCATCTTTTTTATTATCAGCTCTCTTTTTATTTGAATTTTTATTAAATTTTCCCATCTTTTTATACCAACTATTTTTATAAATTGTAAGAAGATTAACAATAATAAAATATATTATAATATAATAAGATAAAATAAAATAAATAATGTAGAAGGAATCTTTTTTTTTTCTATATTAATTTTTTATTATTCAAAAAATAAAAAAAAAAAAAAAAAAAAAAAAAAAAAAAAAAAAGGTATTTCTCTTTTTATTTCCATTCTTAAAAATACTATCCAATATTTTTAATTCATTAATTAATTTATTTTTTTTTTTTTTTTTTTTTAATTTTTAGTTCTTTTTTTTATAATTAATCAATATCCAATAATTTTAATTAATATATTTATTTCAAATGAAAATTAATAAAAAATAAATGATTAAATAAAAATAAATAAATAAAAATAACTAACTTTTATATTTAAAAATAAAAATATTTTTTTTTCTTAATTCTCGTTTATCTTTTTTTTTTTTCGTTTATATCAACATTATATTATTTTAAATAATATTAAATAAAGATATATTTTAAATATATAAATTATTTTTTTTTTATTCTATTTATTTTATTTAATCATTTATTTTTTATTTAATCATTTATTTTTATTTAATCATTTATTTTTTATTTATTTATTTTTATTTATTTATTTTTATTTATTTATTTATTTATTTATTTTTATTTATTTTTATTTATTTATTTATTTTTATTTATTTATTTATTTTTATTTATTTATTTTTATTTATTTATTTATTTGTATTAATTTATTTATTTATTATTTTTATTTATTTTATTTTAAAGAAATAATTTATTAATAATATCCTCCTTTTATTTTGGAAAATGCTTTTTTTTTAATTATGTCCATTTTATATTAACATATTCTATTTATATATTTTTTATATTAATTAATAGCCAATAATTTTAATTAATATATAAAACAAATGAATTATAATAGACTAAAATAACTGAAATAGAATTATTAATAAATAATAAAAAATAAAAAAAATAAAAGTAAAAAAATAAAAAAAAAATAATAATAATAATAAATAAAAAATAAAAAAAATAAAAAAAAAAAAAAATAAAAATAAAAAAAAAATAAAAAATTAAAAAATTAATAAGTTATATAATTTATTTATTTAAATATTTAAATATATATTTATATTTTTTTATGTACTTTATAATAATTAAATTTTTTATTTATATTTTTTATGTCCTTTATAATAATTAATTTTATTTTAGAGAAAATTATTTTATTGAACTATAATCTATTGATTTAATAAATTTATCATAATTGAAAAATGGATATAAGAATTATATATTATATATTATATATTATTAAATATTTATTAAATATATATAATTAATTATTGTATTTACTTAGCTCAAGGTGTCCATCTTTTAAAATTAGTATCATCATTAAAGTTTTTATTTCATATCATCATCGTTAGAATAAAGTATCATCATTACTAAATACCTATACCATAACTTAACATATCACTTTTTTTTTTTTTTCAAACTTTATCATTAGTTATTATTATAAAAGTATATAATTTGATTATAAAAAAAATTAAAACATATATATGTTAAGGAGTCACACAGAATGTGGTGTAGACACACATATTTATTTATGTATTATTATATATTTATTTATTAATTATTATTTTATATTTTATAATAAAAGGACTCAATTATTAATATTTATATTAATTCAATATTTAATCTTTACATACATTATATCATTAATATACTTTAATAAATATAATAAAAAAAAAAAAAGACTAAAATAAAACATTAATAATTATAAAATTTTTTAAAAAATTTATAACAAAAAATATATATATATTAATAATTATATTCAATTATTATATGTAAATTTTTTTTTTTTTTTAAATCTTTTTTTTTTTTTAAATTTTTTATATTTCTGTTTTATTTAATTATTTATTTTATTTATTTGTTTTAAAAAAAAAAATTAATAAATAAATAGAAAAATTAAATTATCAAAATTGTATTAAAAAAATATATATATATGTAAAAACTTTCAAATAAAAAATAAAAAAAATTCTTTTTTTTTCTTTTTTTTATACCACTTTAAAAAAGTAAAACAAAAATATACTAAAATAAATAATATAATTAATTTATAATAGTTTAAAAAAAAAAAAATAAAATAATTAAATATTAGGAAAAATAATAAAATTAGTAAATAAAAATAATTAATATAAAATTAATAATGATAATTATGATTATAGTAGTAATAGTAATAATAATAAAAAAAAAAAATTTTTTTTTTTTTTGGGGGGGTTTTAATAAATATAATTAATTTAAAATATATATATATATATATATATATATAATAACATTTTCATGAATATTTCTTAGAGATTTCTTGTGCAATCAATGATTTTATTGTATATATAATTATGTTCAATTAAATTAGTTGTTTTTAAATAATCACTTATAAAAATCACATTAATTTATATTTTGAAATAATAATATTTATAATAATAATAATAATAATAATAATATAATTATTTGAATAATATTTTCATCTTATATTATCAAATTTTTATAAATATTTTTTTTTATTTGTAGGAATATGGAGATAAAATGTTTTTCTTCCCTTTTAGAATATCTTTTTTTTCATTCTAAACATATCTTTATTATTGGGAGGATTATTAAAATTTGACTTATTACTATTATTATTATTAGTAGTAGTAATATCAGTATCAACTGAATTATTACCAATACAATTGTTCCTTTCAATTGTTACTATCGTCACTGTTTTTACTTTCAACATCATTAACTACCCTAAGTTTATTATTTAAATTTCTTTTAATTTCATTATCGTTGTTGAAATTATTATTATTGATCATAACATTATTATTGTAATTATCATTAAAATCATCATCATCATTACCATAATTATTATTATGATTATTCATATAATCATTATTATAATTATTATTATTACTATTCATATATCCATTATTAACATTATTTATGGCATTTTCATTATAATAGTTATTATTACAATTCGTACTATTGTCATTCATGTTGTTATTAGTATAATGGTTATTATAATTATTATTATTATTATTATTATTATATTTAATATTGTTATTATAATTACTATTATAATTATTGCTATTGTTATTATTATAATTATCATTATTATTATAATTATTATCATTATAATCATTATTATTATAATTAATATTACTATAATTATTATTATTATTATTATTATTATTATTATTATAATTATTATTATTATTATAATTATTATTATTACTATGATAATTATTATTACTATAATTATTATTATTGCTATGATAATTATTATTATTATAATTGTTGTTATTATTATAATTAGGTCCATTATTGTAATTGGGACTGTTATTGTAATTATTATATACAGGACTATTATTGTAATTTTTATATTCGGGACTGTTATTATAATTATTATAATTATTATATCTAGGACTGTTATTATATCCAGGATTGTTATTATATCCAGGATTATTATTATATCCAGGATTGTTATTATATCCATAATTGTTATTATAATTATTATAATTATTATATTCAAGATTATTATTATAATTATCATTTATATAACCGTTATTAATGGTTACATCATTTCCACTACTACTATTATAAATATTATTATTGGTAATATCAATTTCACTTGCACTTGCAGTGTTATCGTTAATAACATTTTGGGTAGGATAGACAGAGGTAGCAATACCAGTCTCTATATATGTAGTATTACTAGCATCAGCTGATAATATAGGTTTGATTTTATTACTATTGTCCGTTTTTGATTTAGTAGGCAAATTAGGATCACTCAATGACTTTTTAGGTTCTTTCTTAAATTTAGAATATAATTTATAGAGAACAAAAAGAATTAAAAGAAAAGCAATACATCCAATAATAATAAATAAAGTTATAAATAAATATTCTTTGGAACCACCATCACTGGTTCCTTTATCCATATTATTTCTAATTTCTTTAATTTCTTCTAGTGTACATTCTTTATAACTTCCAGTTCTACTTATGTTTTTACATGAATTTCTTTCATAGCATAATATATTTGAATTATTTAATTCACATTCTTCAACTACATTACCAAAATTAATTATTCTTGCATCTAATTGAGGATTATTTGATATATCACTAATATAATTAATATAATGATTTGATAAAATTTAAAGTTATATAAAATTTTAAATATTAGTTTAATATATATATATATAATCGTTTAAATTTATTAAAAAAAAAAAAAAAAAAAAAAAAAAAAAAAAAAAAAAAAAAAAAAAAAAAAAAACTTACAGTACATCTAATTTTGATAATTTAAAAATAGAATTTGGTAATCCTTTTATATTAGTTCCTTGCATATAACTAAAATAAAATGATAAAAAAAAATACATATATATTAATACTATTATTTCAAGAACAAAAAATTAATTCAGTATTACATATTTATACAATTTAAAAATATATATATACACTTACAATTTTTTTAATTGTGATAAATTACCAATTCCTACTGGAATGTTTCTAATTTTCTTATTGTTACTAATATTACTATTAAATTTTTATTTTAAATATAATTATAATTATAATTATTTTTTTTATAATATTATTTTTAGTACATAATGAAATGTAATTTATTAGATTATATAATAGAATTATTAACAATAATTATTATTATTATTATTATTATTATTATTATTATTATTATTATTATTATTATTATTATTATTATTATTATTATTATTATTATTATTATTATTATTATTATTATTATTATTATTATTATTATTATTATTATTATTATTATTATTATTATTATTATTATTATATTACATGTATTGCATTGTTTTAATCTTCACTAATTGTTTTAAAAGATCGTCATCAAAATCATTGTTGGTAGCCCAACTAATTGATTTTCAATATAAATTAATATATATACATATTTAATAATATTGTTAGTATTTAATTAAAATAATAATAATAATTATAATAAATTTTTATTATAAAAAAAATATATATATATATTAAATAGTATGAACATTAATATAAAAATTCTTCATATTACAAGTGATGTAATCCCTTAGCTGAGTTACTAGAATCAAATTTAGTAAATTGGTTATTTCCTACTTCACTAACATACAATAAATATACATTTTAAATATTATTATTAATAAAATTTTTATTATCACTTTTATTTTATTAGCATTATTACGATTATTATTAATAGCAGTAGTAATATTATTACTAATATTTTTAAAATAAATTATATTATTTTAAAATTCAAAGATTCCTTTAAATTTTGTTTATACTTACATATTTTCCATAGAATCTGGTAAAATAATTTCTCCACTCATATTATTACTCATGAGATTACTAAAGAGTTTTTTTTTTTTTTTTTTTTTTTTATTTTATTTTATTTTATTTTATTTTTATTTTATTTTATTTTATTTTAAAAAAATTTTAATAATAAAGTTTTTTGAAATATATATTTATAAATATATATTAATTTTTATCTTACAGTGCTTTAAGATTATTGAATTGTTTAATTTCTTTTGTCAATGAACCTGAAATTTGATTATTGTTAAGGTATCTAATAAAAAAATATTTTATATTATTAACAAAATGTAAATATTTATGTTTCTTTTTTTTTTTTTTTTTTTTTTTTTAGCATTATAGTTATTATATTATATAAATTTTTTTTTTAAAAAAAAAATTTTTTTCTTTCCTAAATGGAAAAAATTAAATGCATACAAATTTTCTAAGTTTTTTAAAACTTTAAAATTATATGGGAATCCAGAAAGTTCATTATTTTCTAAATGTCTAAAAAAAAAGTTATAATAATTTTATTTTTTTAATATTTTATTGTATTTTATTATTATTATTATTATTATTATTATTATTATATATTGAAAAGAGTCTTTTTTTTTTTTTTTTTTTTATAAAAATTATATATTTAAAAAAAGTTTTTCTTTTTTTTTTCTATTATTAATATATTTTAGATAGTAATTACATTTCGGAAACAGGAGAGGGAGCATATAAATCCGAAGGAATATTTTTAATATTGGAATTTCTTAAATCTCTATAATACACACGTAAAAAAATAATTATAATATTATTAATTAATATTATAACTAATGAAATATGTTTCTTAGAAATTTTGGTAATGTCCTTACATTGTTTCTAAATTTTGAAATTGAAAAAATTTACTTGGAAATAAACCAGAATATACATCACCTTTAATGGATCTATTATATATGAATAAATATAAATAATAAATAATAAATAAATAAATTAAATAAAAATAAGTTTTAATAAATATTAATATTCAGAAATGAATAAATATATAAATAAACAAATAGATAGATAAAATTTTATTATTTTTAAAAAACAAAAAATTAAACAAAAAAAACATAAAATAAATAAAAATAAAAAAGTAGAAAAAATTAATATAATAATTCAAGAATTTTATTAGTATTAAAATTATAATTTTTATTTATTTATTCATTTTATTTATTTATTTTATTTCACTTCTTTTATAAAAATACATATATACATAAAATAAATTATTATCATACTCACAAATATTTTAGATTTGAGAAGTTTGGAAAAGCAGAAAAATCTGCAGGTCCTCCAGAAACATCAATATCACTATATAATTGATATTAAATATTTTGTAATCATTATTATTAGTATTAGTATTAGTATTTATATACCATTATGTATTATGCATTTTTTTATTACTATTCATTACATATTATAATAGCATTATTATTACTATTATAATTATTATTTAATAATTATTTATAAATAATATATATATTAATTAATTAATTATTTAATAAAAAATACAAACATTTTTGTGATTTTGTCCTTTTCACATTCAATTTCTTTTCCATTGCAACATGTAAAAGTATAAGCAATTTTATTTAAACTGAAAAATTCTTCTAAATTTGAACAATCATCATTAGAATTAACTCCATACACTACAAGAATATTTAATGATAGAAATAGAATATTGTAAATATTCATTTTTTTTTTTTTGTTTTTTTTTGTTTTTGTTTTTTTTTTTTTGTTTTTTATTGATATTGTGGGTTTATAGTTTCTTTTCTTTTTGAATTTCTTTAAAATTAAAATTAATATTAATAGTCATAAAATATATATATATATATATATTTTTTTTTCTCTTTCTTAAATTGCTAAAAATCTTTCAAATAAATAAAAATTAACAAATTAATAGTATAATAATGAACTCTTATAATTTATAAATATATATGCTTTCAATTTGTATTATAATTATTTTCTATATTTATTTAGTACTTCTTTGAATTTTAAATTATAGTTACTATCAAAGTATTATTTTAAATATCATAATTATAATTTATTATTTATAAGAAAAATGAAAATCAAATAAAACTTTTATATTACAAATAAACTTTAATTAAAGTTTTTTTTTTTTTTTTATGTTCTTTTACTATCATATTTAAATTAATATTTTTTTTTTTATATATAAAATAAAAAAAATTTTATATATATATATATAAAATATATAGGATTTATAAAATATAGTATAAATATATATAAAATACACTAAAATATAAACAAAATATTAATATGAAAATATAAATTAATTAAATATAAATAAATATAAAATATACTATAAATATACTATAAATATAAAGAACTAAAAAGAAATTATATATAATATAAAAAATATTATATATTATATTATTATATTATTATATTATTATATTATTATATATTATATTATAATATATATTATATTAATAAATATAATATATATTATATTTTATTTATTTATATTATATATTATACATATATTAATATATATTAAAAATTTATTTACATATTGATTTTTAGTAAAGAATTCTTTTTAAAAGTAATACACAAAATTAATAATATATAAAAATTGATTTATTATTGATATTTATTATTTAATTTTATTATTATATAAAAAAAAAAAAATTAAAATTTGAATATTCCGATTTTTATATCAATAGATTATATAAAAATAATAAAAGTATTAATATATATTATTGTTAATAAATATTATAATAAATATTATAAGGAAACTAAATATATTTATAATTTAAAAAATAATTTTTTTTTTAATATATTATAATAATTATTATAAATACTTATATTATATATATGATGTATAAATATATAAATATATTGTTTTGTTTCATTATGATTTTTTTTTATCATTTCATATAATCGGATAGTAGAATTTCTAATTGATTACAATTAATATAATGTACCTTTTCTTTCTTAATATAAGGCATATAAGGGTAAAAGGCAGTATCTTCGTCTTTTAAATCTTCCTCTTTTTCTAAATACTTTCCTCCTCTGGCTTGAATATGAATTTGAATTAAATCAGCTATTGAAAGTCGTATGGGTTCCATAAAGTAATAAAAGATACTCTTTTTAATCTTCGAATTAAGAGCTAATAATTTATTATAATTATCCGTAGTAGTCATTATTTCTTTTTCGGAATAAACATCATCAGGTTGATAATTATTAGCATTAAGATGATGCATCATTTTTTTATATCGATGATAAGCTTTAACAAACTTTTCATAATATTTCTGAGGGAATGAATAGTCCAACCAGATAAATTCACGAGTTTTACAATCAAGAACGATAGGACTGGCTTCTCCTTGATAGTTTAATTGAATGGTTTGACGAACCGTTGATGGTTCAAAAGGTTCATCGGAATGAACAAATTCTCTTTCCATCCATCCAAATTGAGATGAACAACAACCGGAACCTATATTTATCATAATATATCTTCCTTTCTGTTCTAAAATGGTATCAATATCTATATCGGCATATACGGTGGACCATTCCTCACCAAAAAATAGATGATATTGTTTTTGATAACTGGTTCCATAATCGGAATCGGAGTTCTTAGTAATGAGGGCCATCATATTATAATCTTCATCATATATTTCAAGAATTAATTTAGAAAATCCAAGGGTGAAAAGTCTAATACTTTTATAACTGACACCGATTGGACAATTTCTTTTATCCTCTAAATCCTTTTCAAGCTTTTGAACCTGTTTTTCTAGATTTTCCCATTTTACTGAGGCGGTATTGAAATCTTTTCTACAACGTGTTTCTATTCTTCGGTCTTTTTCTAATTCTTTATTCAATTGTTTTAGGATTTGTTTTATTTCTTTTTTTGATTTATTTTGAGTATTTATTGCTTTAGATTTCGTTTCAATCTCTTTTTCCTTCTTACTTATTCTTGATTTCAAATTGATGAGATCAATTTCATGCTTCTTTTTCTTATCATACATTTGTTTTTCTTCGGCTTGTTTCTTTTCAAGTGCAATCTCTGCATCCTTTACCATTTGTTCCTTTTCTTCTTGAGTAATATTTTTAAAGGAAAGATCTAATCGAGATCCTTTAGTATAATTTTCTAAACCTTTACTAGCATTTCTGAGATCAAAAGGAATATACATTTTTTGAAGTTCTGGACTAATATAAACTCCATGGAATGGAGATTTATCTTTAAATTTTTGAAGAAGAGCTTCATCAATAATTTTAATTATTTGATGACAAAGTTCTTCTCTAAGAGGTTCCTTAACTTTATCTGTATAATAAATGGAACTTTTTATAGAGGAATTACCATGACCATTTCTTCCTCTCTCTTTCTTATTATTACTTTTACTATTATCATTACTTTTAATAAGAAAAGCTCTCATATTCATTTTTTTTCCTATTCTATTTTGGAAATAGCCCATAACACTTAACAGTACCTTAACGGAAGCTTTTTGAGCTACCTTTTCTAAAAAAGTTATAATTTCTTTAATTTCCTCCTCATTTTGACTCTTTGTAATTAATTCATCTAAATGACGAAGATAAACTCCTGGTTTTTGAGATAACAAATGAGCGGCTTCATTTATTTGTTGATTGACCATAAATTCAGTCCATTGAGAATTAAATGTTGGTCTTTCCTTTTTATATTGAAGATTTTGTTTATTTAATTTTAAAATGAATGGTTGAAGCTCCTGAATTCTTTTTTCTAAAAGTTCTCTTCTAAGTGTAGGTAAAATAGTTTCATTATGATGAATTAAAATTTCCGGTAATCCTTCATACACCATTTCATAATTTTTTTTAACCATATTTTTTCGTTTTTCTGAATCCCAATAAATACAGTTACTATTATTTAGAAAATTATTATTAATAATAACTAATAGATTGCTATAGGCTACGCCTGCAATTGTCAATAAATATTGATGAATATATTCTCTTATATCCTTTGGCATAGTTTCAATACTATTAAATTTTTTTAAGAATGTTTGATGTTCTGAAATATTAAAAAGATCGCTCACACCTAATACTTTATTTATATTATTAAAAATCTTATCATTTCTTATTACATTCAATCTTTCACGAATTCTAATGAGACTTTCATTATTATTGTTATTATCATTAGTATTATTATTATCATTGGTATTAGAAGTAGTGTTCATAGTATTATTTGTTGTGCTAGTTGTATTTTCATTCTTTTCTTGTTCCTTTTTCTTTTCTTCTTCTCTTTTTTTTTTTAATTCTTTAACATACTTACGAACCTTTTCTTTATATTCCTTAAATCGATCATCCAATTCATAGAGAGAAAGATAAAATCGATATTCCATTCTAATTTTTTTATGTTCTGGAGTACCTAATATACGATAACTTCCCAGTAGATCATTTATTAAGTCAGGATAAAGATTCTTGAATTTGGAAGGATGTACTCGTTCACAAAATCTTTCCCACATATTTTTATATTTCATAAAGTCCTCATAACGGTTACGGCAATTATTCAAGAGTGTCATTAATATTCTTCTTTCTGAATTTTTAAATGATTTAAATTTTACTGATCTTCCTAAATCGGAGGCTTGATTTCCAGACATGACCAAAGCTAATCTTAAGACATCATTAACATTAGTATAATAAGGTAAAATGGTCTCTAAAGGTGGTGACTCAGTCATACAATAGAGTACCAATCGATAAATAATATTGGCAAGATTTTCTTTATTTGGAATCATTTCTGGAATATATTTTAAACGATTCTCTTCATACTTAATAAAGGAATGCAAATCCATAATATCTTCTTTGGAAATGGCTTCCGAGGCACTCATGAGGTGGATCATCACTTGATAAAATTCATCTTTATGACCGATAGAAAGAGTTTTTAATTTGATATTCCTTACTTCATTTTCTATAACTTCAGCATCGTGATACTGTTCAAATCGAGTTCTATAATTCGTTGGAATCATATTTGGATCATAGTTTAATAATTCCAAGGAAAGGAGCCACTTACAATAACTTTTATAGGTTAATTCTATGGAAAGATGATTACGAGGGAAATTATAATAAGGTGGCATATAATTGATTCGAGAACATGTTATATTTTCTAATTCTGAAGATATTAATTGATAGATTTCTTCAATTTCATACTCGTCATATACCGCTATTTTCTTTAAGAGTGGAATATCCATACAAAAACCTAATTTAGAAATATTTTCATTTAAAGAAAGAACTATATTTAATTTTTGTCGAATAAGTTTGGTGGCCTTATTCATCAAACTTTTTAAAGGTTTCATAAATAATTCTTCCTTGCTTTTAGAATTATTTTCATTTTCCTTCTCGTTCGTCTGCTCTTCATCCTCTTCTTCCTCCTCTTCATCTAATAATAATTTTCCATTTTCAAATTCATAATCAGTCCCATTCACTGTAATAATACTACTTAAAAGATTACAAGATTTAAAAGTAACTGAAGAAAGAAATTCACTATTGCTTTTTAAAGCTTTTTCAATTTCCTTTTTATAGAGATCATCTAAATTTCCTCTACTGCTGTTGTTTCCACTTCCTTCTTCTTTATCCTCATCAAAATCAATGTATTTATGATATCGATTAATAGAAATAAAATTAAAAACATCTTCCTTAGAAATTCTTAATAAATCTTTCACCAACTCTGGATATTCCTTCATAAAATTATCCGTATAAATAGTTCCACAAAGTCTTGACCATACTTTCTTTTTTTTTAAAAATTCATTGTAACGATGAGTTCCGGAGCAATCGTTTAAAAATTTCATTAAAATTTTTTGATGTGTATCACTTAAATATTCAAATTTTCTATATTTTTTAAGATTCGAAGCAACATTAAAATGATTTGAAAATGCTAAAGCAATAATTAATACTTCATCATAGGATATGTTGAAATGACTAAACCAGGAATAAATGGTATTAAATGGTAAATTTTTACCACGAAAATAATTAAGATAGGAGTTGGTGACATGGGCTAAATTTTCTAAATTAAGGATTGGTTTAGGTATATATTTTTCGTGATCTATTACTTTAATCATAAATGTATTAATATCTTGTACATCTTCTTCGACAAAATTTTCTGAAGATTGCATAAGTACCATCATAGATTGACAAAATTCTTCTTCGTCACCATAAGAAATAATTTTTAGTTTTTTTTCATTGGAATCTCCTACTGAAATTTCACTTAAAAAATTGGAATTACTTTCTTCTTCTTGATCCAATTTTTTCATACCCCATTGATAACTTTTTGGAATGAGAGATTTTTTATCATAATCTGGGGAATGATCTAAGTAATGAAGCCATTGAGAATAATATAGGTAAATTGAACTGGGATCTATAGTTTCACCAGGAAAACTTGGATAAATAGGATTATAGTCATCGTCTGAATCATTGAATTCTTTAAACTTCGAAATTAAATATTTACTTAATCTTTCAATATTATTTTTATCATAAAATGATACAATTTTTAAAAGTTCAACATCCATGATGTAGCCTAGAGTAGATAAATTGGCATTGAGAGTTAGAGGTAAAACTATCATCTCTCTAATTTCCTTAGTTTCTGCTTCAATTAATTCTTTTAAAATCTTAATATCAACATCATTATTCACTATTTCTGTTGTAGTAATAAGTTTTCCATTTTCAAATTCAACTTCATTTCCATTTAATACTAATTTACAATTTAAAAGATTACAACTTTTAATTTCAAGGATATTTTTTAAAAAAGAATACTTTGGTTTATTACCTATTGTGGTAATAATATTATTTTTGAAATAGTCATTTAAATCTTCTTCCTTTTTTACACTAAATTTATTACTTCTTCTTAAAAATATATTGTTAATATTATTATCTCTATAATTATTTAAATATCGATAATTCACCATTTTTTTTTTTTTTAAATTTAATTTAATTTAATTTAATTTAATTTAATTATCATTAAAATAAGGAATATTTTTCTTTATTATTATATTTTATTTAAAACTTCTTTTATAATTTTATTAAAATTAGATTTTTAAAAATTAATATTATGAATACATATATTTTATATAAAATTTTAATAATTGTCTTAATTCCTTATATAAAATGTAACAAGTTATTTATCTATATATTATTTATTCTTTCATATATAATTTTTTATTTATTATTAGAAATATTTTAAAAATAATAAAAAAAAATTATATACCTTTTAAAATTATTTAAATAGTTTTACTCTTTTTTAAATATGTTAAAAAAAATTATTACTTTATTTCAAATATTTATATTTAATATAAAAATAAGTGGTTAAATGGATTATGCCTACTATTTTTTTCTATTTTTTTTGCTACATATTTTTTTTAAAACTATAAATAATATAAATTTTATTTTTTTTTTATCAAATTATTAACTTTATAATTTATTTATATAGAAAACAACTTAATAATTATTTTATATATTTATTAATATTATTTTATATATTATATAATTAAAGTATATTTATATTTATTTTTTATGGTTAAGTTAGTTATTGTGTTTATTTTATGTTATATAAATTAATGTTAGTCTGAGTATTTTGTGTAACTTTCATAAAAGTAACAAATGATATTATACAAATATGTGTAGCAACATATTTGTATATTTGAATATTTATATATTCAGATATTTAATTTATATCTTATTATAATAATTTATATTATTATATATTTTATATTATAATTTGTATTTTATATTATTTATATATTGTATTTATTATATTACATTTTTTATATATATTTCTTAAATATTAATTTACACTTTATATTTTAAAATATTAAAGTTTATATAATAAAATAGTTTATATTATTCATATAATATATATAATTATTATATATATTCTTATTTATTATATCTATTTATAATTATATATTATTAATACTTTACTATATATAATAATTAATATTAATTCTTATTCTTGTTATTGTTTTTCTTTGGTAGAAATAATATTGTAATTATAAAATAATAAAAAAAATATTGAAATACGTTTAGTGTAAATCTATTTTTTTTTCCTTGTTAACCATAACACATATGTATTATTATATTAAATAAACAACATATATCATTATTATCAATTATAAATTATTATCATTATTATTATTATCATTATTATTATTATTATTATTATTATTATTATTATTATCATTATTATTATTATTATTATTATAAATTATTATTCTTATTCCAATTATTCTTATTATAAATTATTATTATTATTTTTATTATTATTATTATTATTTATTATTAATAATTATTATTACAAATTTATACATCAAACAATAATTTTTAAATCAATTTTTTTTTAAAATAAATATATATATATTTAAATTAATTTTATTATTCTTTAATATATTAATACATAAAAAACATATATAAAAATATTTAAACTATTTAGGTTAATTTATAGGTTAAAATGTAAATATATAATACTAAAATAATATTTTTTTAAAGTGGTTAACTAAGAAAATTTTTTATATCATTTATATAAATAAATATTTATTTTTTTACTTGCTTAAATTGATTGTGAAAAAATCATTTATTTAATCTTTAATAAAATACTTTACATATAAATTATTACAGAAAATGATAATTTCAATATACATAGAAAAATTACCTTGTATATTAAATCTTTGTAATTATATTTTATATTTAGAAAGTTTTAATATAATGTTGTAGTTATCATTTATTTAATATATAATTATCACATTTTATAATAATTAAAACCTAAATTATAATATATAAATTTTTTTGTATAATAATTGAATAAATAACTTTTTAACTTTTTATAAATTATATATAGTAAAAGAAATTCAATACATAACGAATATCACATAAAACTAATAAATTTTTATATTTCTAATAATATAGTTGATATTCTAATGGAATAACATAAATTTAATATAATTTATATTGTATTTTTTAATATTTTGTAATTATCTGATTTAATTGCTATATTATTTGTTAAAAAAAGCATTTTCCAAAACCAAAAAAATTTTTTTTTTTTTTTGCCTTATTTTTTCAGTGAATTAAATAATATTTAAAAATAAAAAAAAAAAATAATCTTTCTGATATTAATTATAATTAATATTTATATAATTTTTGTTGAAATCATACTATATATATATATAATTATATAATAAAATAAAAGTATCAAATAAAAGTATCAAATAAAAGTATCAAATAAAAGAATTCTCTTTTATCTTATTTTATTTTATTCAATCTGTACTTTATATTCATATTTTACTATTTATTTTATTTTATTTTATTTTATTCAATCTGTATTTTATATTCATATTTTACTATTAATTTTATTCTATTTTATTTTATTTAATCTGTACTTTATATTCATATTTTACTATTTATTTTATTTTATTTTATTTAATCTGTACTTTATATTCATATTTTACTATTTATTTTATTTTATTTTATTTAATCTGTACTTTATATTCATATTTTACTATTTATTTTATTTTATTATATTTTATTTTATTTAATCTGTACTTTATATTTATATTTCAACTATTTATTTTATTTTATTTTATTTATCTTTTAAATATAATTTAAAGCTTTTATAAAATGTGATATTAGTTAAAATTGAATAAAATAAAACAAATAATAAAAGTTTAAATATAAAGTAATTTTTTTTATTCATTATCCAGACTATGGTGAGTAACATCAAAAACTAGTTCACGATAATGTTCAGAAAATCGATTCAGTTGATCCGAATGAGAAGGTAAGCCTAAAAAAATAAAATAAAAGAAGTAAAAAATAAAAAATAATAATAAAAATAAAAATAGATAATTATTTTGTTTTTAATATATATATAATAAAATAAAAGTAAAAAAAATAAAAGAGAAAATAAACTCCCTATAAATAATATTAAAAAAATGGTAGTGTTGAATATATGAAAACTTGAATTATATCGTTGTTCTTGATGATTTTGTAAATGTTTGATTTTATAAAGTATTGATTTTATCTTGCATTGCTGTAATAATATTTATAATTTTTCACAAGGGTTAGAAAATTATCGATTCAAAAATCTTTGTGCAAAGATATTTAAGTAAAATAAGCCACTTGTATATTCTATTATAATGAATAATCTTTTTTTTTTTTTTTTTTTTTTTTTTATCTTTTCAATAATTGTTTTCTTTTCAATTAATAAAGCTCTTTAAAACGTAAAACTTTTCTATTGAATAATCATATAATAACTAGAATGTACATGTAAAGAAAAAAATGTTAGTAGTGAAAAAATATAAAAAGATTCCCATCCGCTAAATAATGTCTTAAATACAAACTTTGGAGAGAATCAATCTCCTATATTTCCATTTTACAATAGCTACATGTGAGTTTAAATAGAAAAATACATATACAAAATAATTCTAAAGTAAAAAAACAATAGATTAATTACAACGATAATATGTAGATACTACATGATATTATTAATGGGAGAGTTGCATTTCTCCAAATTGCATTTCGCCAGGTTGCATTTCGCCAAATGGAGTATTGATATAAATAAATGAATAAATAAATAAATATTTATTCAAAATAATTTTTTTTAAACTTGTTTCTATTCAATATTAATAATATTTAATAATATTTTATTTATTGATTTATTTATTTAATAATTTTCAATTTGGCGAAATGCCACATTTTAATGCGCCACATGTTTTCAAAAATTGGCGAAATGCACCACTATCATTATTAATTGAACATATTCCAATGTTACTACATATCAAGTTTAAAGCAGAAGTGGTGCATTTCGTAACGTGGCTCTATATGAAATGTGTACTTTAAAAAACCGTTGATGTAAGAGTGGCTTAAATTATAATAAATAAATAATAATATTTAATTTTTAATAAATAATAAAATAATAAAAAAATATTTTAATATCTTTTTTTAAAATAATATATGGTAATATTTATTATATTTTAGTATTTTCTGTTAAAATACTAACAAAATATATAATAAAATACAAAATAATATTTAATTTTAAAGATATATTTTAGTATTTAAGATATATTTTAATATTTTTGCTAAAATTAATAAATATTTAATAATAATATCTAAATTTCATTTAAAAAAAAAAAAAAAATTAACCAATTTATATTTATTTCTATTTTTATTTATATATTAATTTACAATAATTTAAAAAAGAAAAAGATATAGGCTGTTAAATTATGAATCAAATTTAAATTTACAAGCCACGTTACGAAATGCAACACTCCAAAAGATCAGGTTCACTTTCAACAGTCTTCCAGTATTCTAATTTACACTTTTCGTACTAGAATCTACTTTAGAAAGGATAACCATCGATTATCATCATAATCGCAGAAAATTGTAATTAGTAAACCTGATATAGGCTATTCCTTTTCCATGGACCTGGAAAAAGAGTTCTAATCTTTGTGGATTTTATATTATAAATAAACTTTATTTTTTTTTTTTTATTTTTTTTTTATTTTCTATTACTATCATATTTAAATTTATATATATTTTTTTTCTTAATTTTTCTTAATATATATATATATAGTTTTTTAAAATAAAAATATTATATTTATATTT
>JACVTC010000299.1:0-53550 GCA_016946835.1 Neocallimastix lanati (nom. inval.) | reverse complement strand
TGACGGCTATTAGAAGATACTTTATTATATACATAATGATAGCCAATGGCACAAAGTATCGCGGAAAAGTAATAAATACCAATTTGCTCAATGATACTGCAATAGATAAATACAGGTCCGTCTGGATTTTCCTTTTATTTATTTCGTTAAGACAATGATACAATTTACAACAATAATTTTTAATATCCTTGGATTGTTGCATTATAATATCTTGTAAAAGAGGGTTACTATGAATAATCTTATCATTACTAAATTGGTATTCTGATAATTCTGATTTAACTTTGGATTTTGATCTTTTTTTTGCATCATTCGATTTACCTTTTGCTTTTGATCTCTTTTTGGTATCATTGGATTTACCTTTTTCTTTTGATCCTTTATTACTATCTTGTGTTAAATCATCATCAATTTGTAAATGAAGAACACCAAGTGTTGCTTTCACATAATTGATTCCCATATTATTCTTCTCTTGAGGTTCCTTTAGGATATTTCGATAATTTTGAAGTTGAACTCCTTGCATAGGTACTTTTACTATTTTGTAACGTTCAATACCTGGTATATATGACCCCATATAATTCACGGTCGTGTTTGGTGGATTTAATCCATAATAAGACAGGTGACCAAGCATTTCTTCTTTCAGTTTTTCAGGGGTTAAACATGAAGTGGAATTCAAATTTGGTTTAATTAATTTAACCAGATCTGTTATTTCATTTTTGCATTATCAAAAATCGGAAGTTGCAGACATAAATATTAATTCGACCTTTATTAATATGATTTAAACAGTGAACTTAAATTGTTATAGATAAACTTTTTTTTGGTAGGGTTTTACGAAAATGTATGAACTTCATCAATAATAATTAATCTTTCATCATAAAAAGAAAAAGAATTAGATGTTGTCTGTGTGGTGGTCACTTTTGTTGTCATTACCATCGGTGTCAGTGTTAATATCATTAATGTTTTTGATATCGTTACAGAAAGTTATATAACGTGCGAAATTCAATATACTTTTTGATAAATTCTTTATAATCTTTAACGTTCGGTAAGTGTGGATAATATTCAAAAGTATAATCATACCAAGTCTTTACACGTTTTGGTAAATTCCGTAATAGCTTCCTTACCTTTTACAAGAATAATACAAGGTTTCTTATAAACATTTATGAATTTTAATGCAATCCATAATGCGGTGAATGATTTCCCGGTTCCTGGTGAATGATAAATTAGAAATCGATTGACCACTTCATTTTCCGGTGACATATACCTTACGGGTAATATTTGGTATCTTTTCATATGTACATTTTCTTCTATCAATGGATTATTCGTATAAATCCTCCGTAAATTCTCTTAAACTATGTAAGGTTATTAATATCCGGATATGTCATTTATAGTTCTATCTATCCTCAATACAAATTATTTAACTCTATTATTTTTTGTAAATAAATTAAAGAGAAAAAAAAAATAAAACAAAAAGGAAAAATTAATATATATTTATATAATGTAAAATAAATATATTTACTAATAAAGTAATTAAACTACTTAACAAATTAAATTAAATAATTGTAAAATAATAATTTATTTACTACATCAATAATACTTTATTCAAAATTAAAATTATACTAATTTTAATGTAATATATCAAAAAATGTATTACTCTTTTAACTTTTATATTTTTTTTTTTTTAATAAATTTATAAAATATAAACCTTAATATTTGTTTATAAATGTATTAAATATTATACTTTTTAAATCATTTTATAAATATATTTTCAATGTACTAATAATATATTTAATTTATTAAAATTTTTTCTTTTAATTTTATTGGTATATGAATGAATAATATATGCTATTGAAAATTGATAAATTATTACAATATCTGTCCAAATAAAAAAAATATATATATAATATAAATTTACTAATATTTAAAATTCAACTATCCCAAAAAATAAATTAAAAGGTATAAAATTTTAAATTTTAGATCAAGATTAAATTTTAAAAATTTTATTTTTTTTAGATCTACTTTAAACTTTAAAAATTTTATTTAATTTATAAGAAAACTCTTTCAAATGATAAATGACATTTATAAAAGAAGTTAAATAAATACTTTTAGAATTACTTACATTATTATTTTTTATTTAATATATAATTTTTAAATTTATTTTTTACTTTTAATAAGGTTTATATTATTCTATTAAATTGTAATAATGGAAAATTTAACAAATTATTACAACGAAGTGATCGAAATATTATGTAGTAAATCTGTCCAAGTCTTCAATAATAATTATAACCTTAATATAAATAAAGATAATATTTTAAATAATTTAACTAAGGAGATGATATCCAATCATCAATTCACGAAATGGCCAAACTTAGTTTGAATAATACTTGTATTGGATTAAAAAGAAATAAAACCACTTGTAATAATAAAGTAATTCCGGGACATATGTATTGTGGAGTTCATGTTCGTTCAGAAGGGAAACTACCATTAAATCAATATATCAGTAATGTTGCTACCACTCTTAAATATGGACATTCGGCAGTTGTTGTTTCCCTAGGTAATAATTGGATATTTCAAAAGGACAGTCAAAACAACGATATAAGAAAAAATGAACCTAAGTCTACTAAATGGCCATTAAGTGTTGATATGGTTGACAAATCATTACATTCTTATATTTTATTTTTCGATGAATTTAAAAGTTATTTTGGTGCTGGAATACTTGTTATTCAATATTGCTCCACCGAAAAAAATAAAAAGCAAAACAGTTATTTTATGGCAACTCATTATGTTGAAGTCAGTAGATATGGAGAAGAATTACAACCCGAGTATTACATTAAAATGACGTTCAAGTCTATTGCTTTGATTAAGGAAAAACCTATTTTTAATAAAATCAAGGAATTTCTCTCTGAATACGGAATTCCATATGATATTAATGAAATTAACAAACGCAATAGTGATATTATTGAAAATAATCCGGTAGTAATCTACAATAAAATAAATAAAATTATTAATGATCATTATAATACTTTTTACTATAATTCAAAATCTTATATAACTTTGAATATTAATTCTGAATAATTTCTAAAAAAAAAAAAATTAAAGATTAAAATAAAATAAAAATTAAAATTATATACAAAATTGAAAAAAAAAATATAATAATAATAATAATAATAATAATTATATTCATGTATAAAACTATGAAAAATAAAATTAATAATTAAAAGCATGTATAAACGTGTAAATTCATTTGTAATTCTTTATGATATTTTAATTTTATAAATAAAAAAAAATTAAATTATAATAAATTTAAACTCTATTTAATAATTTTTAATTTTATTTAACATTTCAATAATTTTTATACTTAAATCATCATAATAATTATATTTATATTAATATTTAATATTTTAAAATTATGTAAATAGTAAATTAATTACTATAATTTATTTATTATTAAAAATAAAAATAACTGCTTATTCCATTTATACGTGTATATGATTTTTTTTAAAAAAAAAATGTAAAAAAATTGCTTAAAAAAATTAACTACTTCATAAACGTATATAATGTTTTTTTAAAAAAAATATAAAAACAAATATACAGTAATAGTAATAAATTTTTTTTTATTTAAAATATTTTTAAAACTTTAAACTACACCTTTTTTGATATCAACAAAATATTTTATATTATATCCTATTTTTATATCTGTAATATCATATTGACGGTCTCTATATATTATATTTAGTTTAAAGACTAGCCATAGAAAATGCATGCTCTAAAAATGTTTCATCAATGTCTGGCTTATTTGTACTAAATGGGTAATAATATATCTCCTCATTGGAGTAGTTATGAACTACTCCTTGTTCATCGGTTACTAAATCTTCCATACTTTTAACAAGTTCTCTTTGTAAATACCCGGTAGATGATGTATTAAGAGAAGTAGAAATAATACCTGCTCGACCAGATTTTGAATGAATAAATAATTCTTTTGCTGTTAATCCTTCGGAATAGGAACTTTTAATATAACAAACTGGTAAAATAGCTTGAACTCCAACCGACATCAATATTTGAATAACATTATCCACATTTCCTTTAGATCCACTGTTAATGATATTAGTTAAATTATTATCGATGGATTCCACTAATTCTGTAAGGTCACAATATTTTCGAAAAACTTGATTCTTAAACTCGTTGTAATTTTCAAATTTATTTTGATTTTCTATCAATGAGTCAAGATTTAGTACAGGTATAGGATCCATTTTATTTAAGATACTATCGGTTATGGGAAGATATGATTCTCTTAATTTATCATTTACCATACAATCAGCAATAGAAATAGTGATAACATGAGTAAGATTATATACATGAACCATGCGTTGAACATCCCACATAAATTTTAAATAGAATTCATTACCGTAATTTGAAATAGCATTAAGTAAAATAGTTTGATTTTTATCGCTGATAACACCTAGTAATATTCCTTTATCTACGATCAGATTACCTTCATGATCATGTAAAGTAAGCGTTCTAGGAAGTAATAAAGATAACAGGTGAGCATAAGGGATATCTGTACTATTCATACGCGATTTGTAGTATTTACAAAATTTTTTCCAATCACTGTCGGGAATGCCCAATTTATCACGCATTCTTTTAACAATATCAATATCAATAATTTCTTTATTACGTGTCATATTATAAATTCCGGTTAAAGTATCTTGTATAAATTTGATCATAATAGAAGCATTTTTAAATGACCGGATATTATTTGCAATATTTAATTTTGTGGCCAACTCTTCTTTAGCTTCTTCACCCGGTAACCAAAAAATGTTCATTTCGTCACCGTCAAAATCCGCTTGAAAGACATTAGCAATAAGTGGATTGATCTGAATGGTTCGACAGTTACTTGGACGAGAATGAACGGCTAAGATTGAAGTAGTTTGAAGTGTAGGTTGTCTATTGATGATAACAAAGTCATTGGTTTTATACCCATAGGGAATTAAGGAATCAGTAAAGATTTTAGGAATTAACACTACATCTAAAGGAATATCAATATTTGGTACGATAACACTTCGAAGACAAAAATTTTGACGCTTAGCTAAACACATACTTCGGAAAATACCATTTTTTCCTGATAACATCTGTTTAATATAATTTCTATTAGCATCCTCAACCGAATCGTTTTTACTACGAATACCTAAAATTTTCTTGTATAAATTATACGCACGCACAATATAGACGGACTTAATTAAATTTCCGTTTTGATATTGGTAGTTGAGATCTAATACACGTTGATATAATGTTGTTACGTTATTATGAATTGTAATATTGCTAGAATCAAGAATAGATGGTCTCATATTGATTGGTAAAACTGGAATATTTTTGATAAACACATTAAGTAAATGATTTTGTAGCTCTGGATTTTTTGAAAAATTTGCAGAACGAATTTCTTCGTACATTTGCTCGATAGATAATGTTTCCCTACCAAAAGTGAAAGAATATTCTGAAATATTCTTTGACTCTTTTTTAAAATTTTTGGAATACTTGGATTTATTGGATATGACTTCCTCCGATTTAACTTTATGATATGAAAATGTTGTAGCAACTACACGTTTTTCGCAACAAGGGTTATTAGTGGAAAGTAAAGGATCATATTTTTTACAAACTGGACAAATATGACTTATTTCTTTACATAATATATTTACAAATACAGGATGAACAATTCTGTAATAAAGTGGTATTCTTCCCGTGTGTCCTGGACAATCTATCATTGATTTACATTGTTTACATGGTAATTGAGGATTGAGAGTAAATGATGTTGTATTATCCGTTAATTCATTCTTATTTTTAATAAGGATCGTTTCCTTTTCAAATTCTTCATCTGTATATAAATTAAACTTTAAATACATGATTAAAATTAAATGTTATATAGAAATAAATTATTATATTGATACATAAATTTATATATTATTATATGCAATAATAAGAATCATTTGAACGTATATTAACAAACTTAAAATTAGTAATACAGGTTAGAAATTAAATTAAAATATATATTTTTAATAATAGGCTAATAATATATAGAAAATATATATGGAAACTTTAATAATTGTAGATTAATAATACATATTTAATAATGCATTACAGTGCTATGTTTTAGTGTGAATATAAAATAAAATAAAATATTTAAATTAATGTAATATTTAATTTTAATAAAATAAAATAATAATTATTTTAATTTATATATATATAGGATTTATTATATTAAATATATATATATATTATTATTTATATTATTATTAAAATAAATTTTTTTCTAAATAATTATTATTTAAATAATATATATTAAATTAATTTTATTTATTTATTTATTTTTTTTTTTTTAATAAAAATATTAAATAGACTTTTAATAATTAATTTTTTTTAACTCATTTATAACAATATAAATGTTTACATAATTTGAATAATATTATAATTATTTAATGTATTATATTTTTTAAAAAAAATTTTATATAAAAATATATATATATTGAAAGTATATCTTAAACAAATTCAAAAAAAACTAAAATTATTTGATTATATATTGTGTAACTATTAAATAAATTTACAGCAATAAAATAAATTTTTTTGTGTTTAAAGAAAAATAAATTTATGATCCATGATATAAATTTTTTATGCTTTATTCTTATCTATAAAAAAAAAAAATTAAATTTTAAATCAATATAATAATATTATATTAAAAAAAATTTAATTTAGATATCTTGTAGAATAAATATCTTTAAGAAAAAAGTTTTTTTTTATTTTAAAAATTATTATTAATATTATTTAATTTATTTTTTATTTTAAAATAAAAATATTTATTACAAATAAATAAACTTTTCTATTTTAAAAAGAAACAGGAATTTAAATTTTTAAAAAAATCTTTTACTATTTTAGCATTTAATATCAATTTTATTTTATTCAATTTTTTTTTTTTTTTTTTAAAATTATCAATTTCTTTTTTCTTATTTTTTTTTTTTTAATTTTACTTCATTTTTATTATTTATTTTTACTTATTTTATTTATTTATTTATTACTTTTTTTTTGACTTTTATAAAAATATTTTTATAAATTTATTAGGTAATAATCCAAAAATACTATATCTAAAATATCTATTGAATCTATTGTTATAATTATAATTTATATTAAATAAATTATAATTTTTTTCTTTTTTTAACATTTATTTTATATTTTACTTTTTTAATTTTTTTTTAATATAATTTTTTTTGTATTATATATAAATTTTATTTTTTATTGCTTTTAATAGATAGAACGATATTTAGTTTTTATATAATAGATCATTTTTATAAAACTTTAATAAGTAAAGATTTAAAAATTTATTTATCAAACTATTTAAATTTTTATTTGCATAAACCATACCTTGGTTGGCATCCATTTTTACAATGCTTACTGGATGTACCACAATAACCCCATTTACTGCAGCATTTATCATCTTTACACCTACCATATTGTTCACCACATTTATCGTGAGAGCCATAGCATAACCCAAATTCACTTTGACATTTTGATCCACAATGGGCATCTGAAATGTCACAATAGCCATATTGACTACAACATTGTTTATCATTAAGACATTTTCCATAATCAGCGCCACAACGACCGCCATCATTACATCTACCATAACTAGCTTGACATCCTGTACCACAATAATTATTACCAGTACCGCAATAACCATTTTTACTACAACATTCACCTTTTGAACATGATTTATTGTTAAAATCTTTACCGCAACGAGAATTATTATTACTGGTAGGATTTGATTTCGTAGTTGTATTAGTGGTAGTAGTAGTAGTTCTAGTTGTAGTAACTACTTTTCTAGGGAATGAAGTTGTAAATTGCCACATTTGATCATCGTTTACTTCTTCACTACAATCATATAAAGTTACTGATCTTTTTGTAACTGAATAAAAAGCTACCCCGTAACTATGTAATTTTTCATAACCAACACAACGATCATTATAATATTTACTCATAATTGTTTTATAATTATTATTGTAATTAAAGAGAGCATTATTATCACATTTACCCATAATAATTTTATTTTCATCAGCCATCTTTAGGCACAATTCAGAATTACTTTTAGATTTGAAATAGTAACCTTCTTTCTTTTTTGTAATGATCCATTTATAATCATCTAGATTTCTGCATTCGGAATAAGTTGGAATTCCATTTTCATAATCAGGACCATATAAACATGAATTACTACTTTCATTATAAACCCATGCAACGGTACTTGTTTGAGTAGGTTTATATATAGTAGTTGTTGTAGGTTTTAATTTAGGTAAAGATTTTTTTATAGTCCACATTTGATCATCGCGTACTTCATTATTACAATCATATAATGAAACTTTATTTTTTACATTTTTAACATTAGAGAAATTTGGATTACCAATACAATTGTCAGGACATTTTTTACTTTCAATAGATTTATAAATATTATTATAAAGGAAAATAGCATTAGCATCGCAGTTACCCATTATAATTTTACTTTCGTCTTCATCATCAACTCTTAAACATAATTCAGGATTTTCTTTAGATTTGAAAAAACTACCTTCTTTGACTTTTATGTAATACCATTTAAAATCGTCTGTATTTCCACATTCTTCATATGTTGGAATATTACCTTCATATCCAAAAACATGTAAACATAGTTCGGTATTTTCATTATAAAGCCAAACTGATGAAGCTGTTGGTGAAGATGTAGTAGTTTTAGTTGGAGTAACTACTTTACTAGGAATAACATCTGAAAAATCCCATAATATATTTGAATTAGTTTCACATTTTTCTAAATTTATATAAGGATAACTATCACTATTATTTTCGTCTATAATACCAATACATTTATCACTAATTTCTAAATTTTTGAATATATCATCATAATATAAAACTGATTCATCACTGCAGTCACTTAAAATTAATTCATTATTATCATTATAAGATATACATGATGACATATCCAAAGCAGACGTAATTTGAATACTATTATCATCCCCTGTAGTACTTAAATACCATTTATAATTATCAGAGTTACCACATTTTTCACAACTAATGATACCTTCATATAATCCTGATGTATATAAACATAAAGGATTTTTAGTTTGTTCATTATAAATCCAAATTGGTTTTTTGGAATCTATAAAAACCCCAGATGCAGCAATAACACTGCTTATTATGTTAATGATGATAAATAATTCAGATAACATTTAAATAATTTGTTTAAAATTTTTAAAAAAAAATAACAAAAAAAAATCATTTTATAAATCATATTATAAAATATAACTTATAATAATATATATTTTTTTAAAAATAAAAGTATTAATAATAAAAATAGATATAATTTATAAAATTTTAAAAAACTAAAGTAAAATATATTTTTTTATTACTAATTTTTTTTTTTTTTTTTTTAATTTTATTTTTTATTTATTATTTTTTATTTTTTATTTTTTATTTTTTATTTATTATTTTTTATTTTTTATTTTTTATTTTTTTATTTTTATTTTTATTTTATTACTAATTTTTTTATTTCTAATTTTTTATTTTTTATTTTTTATTTATTTTATTTTATATTTTATATTTTTAATATTTTTTATCTTTATTTTTTATTTTTTATTATTTATTTTTTATTTTATTTTTTTTTTTTATTTTTTAAATTTAGAGTTCAATATTATTTTTCTAAAATAATTTATCATTGTTAATATTAATTAGGGGTTTTTATTTCCCATATCATTTTTTCATCTTTTTTGTTACAATTAGCTAATGTTAAATATTGTGGTGAATTTCGATTATTACGATCATCGATTCCACTAATACATTTATATTGTTTATCAGAAGAGTTAAAATATTCTATATAATTCTTTGGTTCATTATATGATATACGTGCTTTATCCATATTTTCACTACATTTACCAGTTATTAATTTATCATTATCAACTATTAAACAAATATCATCATTAATTGCAGATTTAAGATAAGATTTTTTATTGATAATTTCAAAATACCATTTGAAATTTTTTAATGTTTTACTATAATCAGCATATCTAACATTACTACCTATTCTATTTGCAGCATATAAGCATTTCTGATAATACTTACTACATAACAAAATGTACCTTTTATCTTGAAGATCACCATTATTTGAACTAATTTCAGGATATCTCCATTTAATGGTATTATTAATTTTCCAAACAATTGTACGAGTATTTTTATCACAATATAATTTACTATTATTAGATACTTTATTATAATAAATATTATATATATCATCATTATTTTTATTTCTAAAAGAAATGCTATTACTTCCAACGACTATTTTATATAAATAAGCTGAATCTTTTTTTGAATATTTTATTTCAGTTGATATTTTTGATTTATGATCTCTATAAAATAGTTTACCATTAAGTATAATCATTGAATAATCTCCACAGTATAACATTTCTCCTTCTCTAAAAGATTCACCAATTTTAATTTCACCAGCATCATATGGTCTATCAGTAATAATTTTTTTGGCAGCCCATTTGTATTCACCTGTATTTGACATTAAGATTAAATTTCCATTTCCTGAAATAAAGAAATATCCATCATCAACTGTAAAATATTCTTTATGTAAAGTATATTGATTATTATTTAGTGTAATATCACCTGTAGAGGAAAGTGCTAATGAAAAAATAGGATCTTTAATTTTAGTATATTCAGAGAGATTTAGTTCATATTCTTTTTTATCATCTTCAATACCTGTATATGACAAAATGTTATCAAATAAAGATAAGGATACTTCTTTAAGTTTATCTGTAGTATTATTGAAATTTTTATTAAAACTGGCATAAGTAATATTTATATTATTATTAGAATATAGAATATTACAGTTTTTATCACTGGATATAAGCATATCACATTTTTTCAATCCATACATTTCCCATACATTTTGATAAGTATCATTTTTAACAATTAACTTATCGAATTCACTATTATACGTTAATTCCATATTTATATTACTTTTAATAATTGGTTTCTCATTAATATATAATGAATTACTTGAAAGAGTTATATTGTTTGTGGCTGACATTGATAAATGTCTGAATTCTAATCCTCGTAAACTTGATATATAAATAAAGTCGCTGTTACCATCGGTAGAAATTAATTTGTCAAAAGTGGTGAATGTGTTATCTTGAATAATTCGGGATCCATCCCTTTTAAAACTATTTTCTTTTACACTAGTTAAGTATCTAATAGGATTTAAACCCCAAATTGGTTCCCATGTAAGTACATTAAATATCATTAAATCAGGTTTTTTCATTCCATCTCTATATTCAATAGATAATCTATTATAATTACCAATATATGGATCATCCTTTCTTTCTAAGACTTTAGGATTTTTAATGTATTTTTTAACTTTGGATAATTTTTTATTTTCTATATCTGCAATAGTAAGGTAGGTATCATCATTACAGAATAAATATAAACCATCAACATCCAATCTTAACTCTTTAATACCTTTATTTTTAGTACATGAACTTACTAAAATACTATCATTTTTGCTATAATAGAACACTAAGTCATTTTCAGTAACATTTAAAAATGCATCAGAATTATCAGAAAATATTTTTTCTCCTGGCTTTAAGTTATTAAAATAATATTTATCTTTGTATGTTGTAGGTTTTTCAGAATTGGCATAGTAATTATAAATCCCAGGATTAGCAAATAATGAGTACATTTTTTTTGGTTTTATATGTTCATCACAAGTAGTAATTTCATATATTACTGGATTAACATATCTTAAATGCTCGCTGTATAATCTAATATCCCAATTACTCCAGTACATTAATCCTTTTTCATCTTTTACAAATAGTTCGCCTTCATCGGATAATGTCAAATAGAATTTGTAATTTTTTTCGATTTTACTATTGTTACCGAAAGATATTGCATTAAGACTTTGCCATACAGAATAGTTGTTTACATCTCTTAATATGAATTCACCTAAAGGTGAAAAATCAATATGATAAGGACCTTTAAATAAATTAATATTAGCAGTCATGGAAGACCACATTGTTCTATTATCCTCTTTAATAACCATATTACCTGATTTTTGAATATAAAACTTATATTTACCATTTTTTGATGATAAAGCTCTATTTTGGTCTAACGAAACACCGCATTTCATTTCAATAGATTCAATATATTCCTCTTTAACGGTAGGTTCAATAACTGTATGTAAATTTGAAAAATCTATTTGATCTAAACTTAAACCTTCATTTAAATTAGTATTAAAATTTAATGGATACATGTATTCTTTTGGATAAGCATATCCTTTATAATCATCACCAGCAGTAATTTCCCAAATTTTAACCCCTGTTCCATCGTAAAGTGTAACGGTAGGTCCATCAAATACTGTTTCTCCATCTTTTATATGCAAATAATATCCAGTACTATCTGGGTATCCAACATTAAATGGTAAATTCTTTGGTAATGAATCCCAAATAATATATTCATCATTTTTTCTATTTTCAGAAGTTGGTAAAGTTGTTTGTGCTGATTTATTCGATTCTGTTTTTGTAGTTGAGGTATTAGTATTAGTAGTAGTAGTAGTAGTAGTAGTAGTAGTAGTAGTAGTAGTAGTAGTAGTAGTAGTAGATGAAATAATTGGTCTAAATTTTGAAGTACTTGTACTTTTTTTACTAGATGTAGTAAATGAAGTAACTCTAAATCTTTTTTGAAGATCATGATTATTAAAATCATCATATTGACTAATTAATTCTTTTACTTTATCTACATCAATTTTTGATTTATCTGTCTTTTCATCATCAATAAAATCTTTTACAATTTTAATATATTCAATGGGATATTTTGCATTTTGCTCATTAATGGTTTTGTAGATATTTTTAGCAGTAATATATAAATGACCATTATCTCCAATAAAGAATTTTAAATCATGGTTTGTATTAATAGGAATATTATTTATTCCATTAGTCCATAGAGGCTTACAATCATCTTCAAATTTTCCTGAGTTACATATTTTTAATTCACCGCGATTTGTTAAACCAAAACTATACCTACCAGTTGTAATATATTCATTTGGAATTAATATATCACCAGATCTTAAAGTATTTGAAGAATTATTTTTATTATCTTTTTTTATAAATGTAAAGTTTGCTTCATCACTATTAAGGATTTTTTCTTTTGGAGCAATATATTTATCACATTCAACGGCAGTCCCTGAAAAATGAGAAAGTTCAATAGGATTGACACTTTTATTATAATTAATATGAGTTATATTATATTGATCGATATTTCCAGTAGCCCAAATAATTACTTCAGAGTAAAATACGGGTAAAGCTGTTAAAACATAACATTTATTATCAGGAATACTAAAATTGATTGTTTTTGTTTTTGATGTACCTTCTGAAGTACCGGAGGAAAGTTCAAATGTATTTTGAGCAGATTGATCAATTGCTTTATCATAGGATAAATTTTCATTATAATTTTTTTGTTTTGATCCACCAAAAGAATATCCACTAGATGTTGTATCCGTAGAAGATTCATCATTTACCCATCCTCTTTCTGAATTATAATTATTTGTAAGCATAATAGAACTAGAATCAGATATGGATTCTTCTGTTGTTGATGTTTCTGAATGTCCAACTGAATAGGCATCGGAATATCCATCTGAGTTTGCCCATGAATTACTTACACCACTAGTAGTCGTATAAGTATCACTCCAATTTCTTGCTTCACTATGACTTCCTCCTGAAGAATGTCCTTTAGTAGTTGTTGTACCTGTTGTATGAGTTCCAGCAAGAGCCATAATAATTTCATGATCTTCTTGTTGTTTCGCAAGATTTCTTTCCTGTCTCATTTGATCATCAGCTATAGTTTTTTCTTGTTTCATTTGTTCCTCAGCAATATTATTAGCTTCATGGGATTCATACGATTGCCATATACCGAGTCCAGCATTTACAACCCCTCCTCCTAGACATCCAAGAGCAGCTCCCCATAAACCACCAAAAGTACCAAAACCAGCTCCACCTAAACAACCATTAAAGAAATCAGAAGCAGCATCTTTAATGTTAAATTTAGATTTTTCTTTTCCTTTAGATCCAGTAACTGATGCTTCTACATCTTCTTTTTTACCTGCTGCTTTAGGAGATGGCGTTTTTGCCCGCTTTTCAAGTTTATTGTTGAATTGTTTAATTGAACTATTCTCAATATTTATATGATTCAATGATCTTTTTTCTTTTTTATCTTTTTCCTTTAATAAACCAGTTGCATATTCTTTTACTGATGATGAGGATTTATCATTATTAACAGGTACTTGTGAACCTTCCACATTTTTTTTTGCTTCATTATAATGTTCTGCTTCCATTCTTGAATATTCATCAGAACTGGAATTTTCACTGTAATCACTCCAGTTAGTTTCATCTATCACTTCTCCACCATCTGATCTGGAATGTGAATTTTCTTCACTTAAAGTTAAGGTATACGATTCATCATGAGTAGTGGTATGAGTCTTATCTGTTGTATTAGTTCGAGATTGTGAATTTGTATTCACTATAGTATGAACATTTTCAATAGCTGCGGAATATCCATCTGACTTTGAAATAGAAACTGAACTTCCCTTGGATAGAGCTCTAGCAAATTCTAACGTTTTACCAATTTCTCTACTAAATACATCACCTTCACTATAAACATATCCATATGATTTATGATAAGTTTCACCTTTGCTATTTGAAATAGTTAGAGTATCTTGAAGATTATAGGAATAACTAACAGCACAAGTTAAAGTAGATTTTTGTAATCCAGTAGCTGAAATATCACAGTTAAAATCATTTTTATCACTTTCCTCTAATTTATAATTAATAAATCTATTTTCCCTATATGGTGCTCCTAAAACTGTAATAACATTAGGTCCTTTTATATTTTTTGCATGAATTAGTAAAGGATGATATGGATTAAGTGCAGGATTTTCACTAGTTAAGGAAACTACATTAGTTCTATTAAATATTAAGCCGTCAATTAAATCTTTATAGTATTTTTTATAGTCTTTTAAATCATTAGATTTAAAAATACTTTCTTCTTCTTTACCAAATTTATTTGCTTTTTCATCTTCTTTATCCTTTTGGTCTGATTCTTTTTCAGATCTTTTATCTAATTTATCAGATTTAAAAACGGTAAAATATTCACCTACGTTATTAACTATTGTATTTTCTCCACATATACCAACACCAGACCAAGTGGGTCCAACAAATTTTGCATATTCTTCCACATTATCAAAATACACCGTTTCGTTTTGTGAATTGATATAAAATGGATTAAACATTTTAAGCATACTATTACTAGTATACAAACAAAACTCTCTATTTGTTTTTGGTAATGCTCTATTCTTTAGTGGATTGCAGATACCACCAATAGTATAAAAAATAAATAGTAAATATTTTATCATTATATAATAATTAAGTTATTATTTATTAAATTAAACATAAATAATAAAAATCATTTTAAAAAATATATTATCTTTATTTTTTCTTTCTTTAATGACAGCAAAAAAAATTGTGCGATCTTTATTGATTAAACTTTAATAAAATTTTAAAAAAATATATCATCTTTATTTTTTAATTATATTTCAATTATACCATTTAATATTTTAATACTATATATACTTTATTCGTTATAAATTATATATAGTATTATATATTTTCTTACTTTTAACTTTATATCTATTATACTGTTTTCTACCTTTATTAATTTTTTATTTTATTTTTTTTTTTTTATACTATTTTTACTTTTTTTTCATACTTATTATTAATTCTTTTATTATATATATATATATTATTTTATTTTTTATTTTATTTTTTAATTTATTCCATATTTTATACATTTTATTTTATTTTATTTTATTTTATTTTATTTTATTTTATTTTATTTTATTTTATTTTATTTTTTTTTTTTATTTTATTTTATTTTTATTAATAGTTGTACTTTATTGTTAGTACATATTTATTTTATTTTATTTTATTTTTATTAATATTTGTAATTTATCATTACTACATATTTATTTTATTTTATTTTATTACTTATTAGTATTATTATTTATCTTAATTTTTAAATTTATACACTAATAGATATTTTAACAAATTTCTTTTTTATAAAGCTTTATTAATTAAATTTTCAATAAGAAAATTAATACATAATTTTGATGTATTTTATTATTTCATCTCTTCGGTTTAATAGATTATTTTTATTTCTTTTATGTATAATAGGAGTATGTACAGGATGATTAGGTTTAGTTGGACTACCACCACTATTACCACCGGGATGAGTTGGACTAGGAGTGTGGGGTGGAGTATGTTTATTTTCACCAACTGAAGATACTTTTGGTAATTCATTATGTGGATTACTGTCATTTGAGCTAATACCTTCACTAAACTTAGTATTAAAATTCGCTGCATTTTCTAATTTCTTGGTAGTATTGATATCGTTTGTTTCATAATCATTGCCAGATGTACTTAAATCAAGAGCTTTTATTGAATCTATACTAACTCTATTATTTGCTATTGAATGTTCATAAATAGTTTTAAATACTTCATCTGGAACTTTCCCTGAAATTTTTATGGTCTCATGAACATGAAAATCAATGTATTTATTCATTTGCTTAATAATTTTATTTCTTTCTTCCTTATTATCAGTTTTTAAAGCTTTTTCTTTTGCGCTTTCAATAATTTCTTCGGAATTAGTACTTCTAATATCAAGACCTACAAGATCTGCTAATTTACAAAGACTTTTATTCATTCTTTCTTTAGATTGATCATAAGTTTCTAATCTTTTAATGCATTTATTTTTTAAATGACTAAAGAAATTTTTATGTTTAAGCAATTTATTTATATAGTTTACATCTTCACTTTCTCTATAAAAAGATGATTCATGAATGGTTAACTTATATAACATTTCAGTACTACGTTCTAATTGCATAACTTGATAATTATTGCTAGTATTATCAACAAATGTAATAATTGCATCTTCTTTAGAATTAACTCGGTCTATAATTATACTTTGTAAATCCCGTTGGACAGGTTCACGAATTGAATAACGCCCAAATGTATAATGCTTAGATCCCCCATTCGGTTCAATATAATCAAGTAAACTTTCATCTTTTCCAAGTTTAAATATTTCAGGATGAGATTTAGCGATTTCATCAAAAGTATCAATCATTAATTTAACACGCATATAATTTAATCTTTCGGATAAATTATCATTATTATTTAAATCAAACTTCTCAATTTCGCCTATATTAATTTCCGAATCAATACAATAATCAATTAATTCATTCATATTTGATACTAATTCTATTAAATGTTCTGCTTCTTCAAAATGTCCCTCAGGAGAATCATAATTTGTAAAAATTTTTATTTTGTCTTCTATTTGGTTTCTTATCAACTTTATTTTTTCTATATTTTTTTCAAGTTCCTTTTCATCATTTACTGAATCAAGCAACTGATTCTTTAAATATGTAAAGTAACTAGTTACATACATTCTATAATTAGAATCTTCTATGAAATAGTTACTTTCAATAGTCTTAATAATGTAATCTAAATTTAATTCATTCGTGCTTCGTATATCTAATTTATTTTTATTTCCAATATTAGAATTGTAATTATCGCCTCTTAGATTTTTAACATCGTCATCTTCATCAAAATTATCTTTCAAAATAGTATATATGGAATCACTTAATGTGTAAACAGCTTCCGAATTATTCGCATATTCTTCTTCTTCATTACTATTTTTGCTATTTTCTCGATCGAAAACATTTTCAATTTCAGATATATCTTGATATACATTCATAAATATTTCTTTTTCATGATCTTTATCACTCTCATCTATTTTGTAATTTTTTAATTTATCGCGTAAATATTCAAATTCACCTCTTCTATCGCTATTATAAACTTTATTCACTTCTCCATTATCTAATTTTTCCATATTATCTAGCAACTTATCGTCAAATTCATTTACATCATTAGTAGTTTCACCAAGTATATTGATTACTTCATTATATATAGCATGCAACATATCGTTAACATATTTGGATTCAGTTTCTGCTATCAATTTATAATCGATAATACTCTTAATTTCATTACTGTTATTGTCAAGTAGTTTATTCTCAAATTTAGCTTGATGTAAAATAATAGAATCTTCAAATATTTTACTTAATTGATCTAATAATGTATTATTTAATGATCGAATACTACGGTCTTCTATAAATTCCGATTTTACATATCGATAGGCTAAAGCATTAATACTATCATATAAATTAATCAATATTTCTGTACTCTCTTTAGAACTTTCTATATTACTTATATTTTCAATATAACATTTTAATGCCTTTTCAAGTGCTTTTAATATTTCTCCTGAATCTTGTAGGTTTGCTTCATCACTATTTCCTATGGTATTTTTAGAATCGTATTTCTTAAGAGAACGCAATGCTCCTAATATTTTTTCTTCAATATTTGTTTGCTCGTATGACTCATTTAGATTATCATTATTTTGGTTTAGATTAGGCACACTAATTGTAATTGATTTATCAGAATGATGTTTAGTTTCCTCTTCGTATTGATCATTAAGATTTTTAAATTCTCTTAATTTTTCAATATTTTCTGAAATACTATTTTTAAGATCTTCATTTTGACATATTTCGCTGGTTGTTTCAATAAAATTTTCAGCACTTTTAACAAATTTTTCCAAATAGGTAAAGCCATTATTAAATGTTTCACTATTTTCTTTATCAATGCATTTAGATAATTCACTTACATAAGTACTTATAAATTCGTTTAACTTTATAATGGACTTTTCAGCATTATCTCTAATTTCATTAAAATCTTCAATAGATAAGATTTCTGTGCCTTTAAATTCATTTGCTGATCTTACATAAAAGTCTAATTTTTCAAATAAATCGGAAATATCGTTTTTAATTTGTTTATCTCCATTTTCATTAATATAAGTAAACGATATATCTAAATTGCCATTTTCATCATTTTTTAAATTTTCAAATCTAACATAATCATCAAATTGACTTGAAGCTTCCAAAAACTCTATGAACTTTTCATAAATTATACTTTGAAATGTCATTAACGAATTATTTTCATTATTTAAACCTAATTTTTCAGATATTTCTTTGATTGTTTTTACTTCATCCATATTTTTACTAGTTGGAGCTTCATGCTCAATTAATTTTCTTTTTAGTTCATAACTTTCCTTTAAATTAGTAAGTTGACTCTTATCTGATGTATTAATATTAATATAATCAATTGCTTCGATTTCTGAATTAAAATTTTTATTGAATATTTTATTTAAGATTTCTATATTAATTTCAGGTAATTCATATCCTTCACTAAATTTTAACTTTTTATCTGAATTATTAATTATATTAGATATAAATGATTCAATGTCAATACTCTCATCAATATTGAATTTTTCTTTATTATTTTCAAGTATATTTGATAATGCTTCAATATATTTTTCTGCTATTAAGTATTTTAATTTATTAGTTAATTCATTATCGTTATAAATGTAGAAAGGATCATTTTTTCCATACAATTTTGATATATTATCATTATTTATAATATTCATATATTCTGCAACTAATTTATTATGACTATTTAATAAATCAACTAATTTGGTTGCTTCACTATAATGATGATTTGGATTTTTAATTTTTAAGAATTCTTGAATTCCTTCGTAAATGCTTTGCTCTAAGTTCATTAATTCGGTACTAAATTCATTATAACTTAAACTATCGATATCGTCATTTTGTAATTTATAGTTCAAGTCGTTTAAAATAGCATGATAATTTTGAATCACTGAAATTTTATTCAATAAATTATTTTTTTCTGTAATTTGATCATTTAATTCTTTTTCAATATTTATCTTATTTATCGTTCCATAATATTCCTCGCCATATTTTTCATTAATAAATGAAACTAAATCATTATAATATTCATTCAGAGTAATAAATTCTCTAACTTCTTGCTCATGACCTTCAAACGATTCATAGTTCTTTATTCGATTTGCATTGGAATAAATATATTCATATATTTTATTTATACTATCAACATGTTCTTCTGTTAGTCTTTTTTCATCTAAATCATTAATATCGGATGTTAAACCTTTAATAACATATAGTTTGTTTTCCATTGAAATATTTTCATCTTTAATTATATTTAATATATTTCTATCCTCTAAACTTTCAAAGCGTTCTATTTCAGGAACTTTCAATACCACATTATCACTTCTTAAACTACTTTTAACTTCATTTTTATTTTCTATCTCACCTAATTTTTGACCAATCGAATTACTTAAATATTTAATAAGATCTATATTCATAATATTTTCATCCTTATTATAAATAGTGTATAAAGATAGTTTAATATATATTTCACTTAGCACTTTTTTTTCATCTTCAGATATCTCAATTTTTTCATCATTAAATTTTTCTACTAATTGTTCAATGGCATCAACTATGTCTTTTGACCCTGGCATTATTGTTTTATAATCTATGATAGATAAAATTTTGTCATTAATATGCATAACTCCTAAAGAATTGCTATCTATATCTTTTCCATTAACAATATTCACAAGTATTCTTATAATATTGATTAATTCGCTTTTTCCTAATTTGGATTCAATATCATAATTATAACTTGAAATGGTTATTTCTTCGTCATTTTCCAAAATCTTTTCATAGTTATTTTTTTCCTTATGAATACTATAAACTTTATAAAAACATTCCTCCATTTTCTTAACCGTTTCTTCATCTACATTATTAATATACTTATTTTCATTATATTTTGAATGGGATAATAATTCTTTATATTCTTTAATTGCATAATACAAATTCTTTATAAAATTAGCACTGGTTTCTTCATCAATTTTACCTATATTAGCTTCATAAATATTTGACAATTTACTCCATATATCATCAATAGATTCTGAATTTTTATATAATTTTTTTAGATTTTCTAGATTATTAATATTTTCTAGATTATCTATATTTTCTAGTAAAATATTTGAATTTAATTCTTTAAATAAAGATAATGAATTTAATGTATATGAACCAATGTTGAAAACCTTTTCAAAATTTGCACATCTTATACAGGAGTTATTTCCATCGGCTCTTTTAATTTTCCTCATATCACATGTTTTACCATTATTTTCTTCGGTAACTTTCATCATATTTTTAGTTTCATTTATATGATTACCGTCTAAAGCAATTGAAAATACTTCACCATCAATACTGACAGCGTAAAAGTGTTCAAAATCTGATGGAATTGATAAATCTTGAACAAGGGTTTTAGCATTATCGTTATTTTGGGAAGTAAATCCATTTATAATATCCGGAAAATCAACAAGATTTAAAACGATATTGTCTCTATTATAATTGATATAACCTGTAAGAAAATCATCATTAAATTTAATTCCATGAAAACGATTTTCAAAATCACTTTTCATTCTTTCAATATTATCTATGTAGCTTCTATTATTATTTATTATTCTGTCTATTTGTTCTGAAATATCTTCAACATTTTGTATTTTGCCACTTTTATAATTCAAAAAATTTTCTAAAATTTTATCAATATAACTCGATTCAACCTTATAATAAGGTATAAAATCAACTTTCATTTTTCCATTTGGTAGAGCGGTAGTTACTTTATCACTTCTTTTTTCATAAAATTTTGATTTTAATATTCTTTTTAACATATCTTTTTCTTGCTTTTTAAATTTTTCAAACCCATTATTGTTTTTCAGCTTTTCTACCATATCTTGTAATTGCAAATAAATTTTTTTATCATTAACACTGGGATTACTTTTTAATTTTATATCATTTTTCATGTCTTCCAATATATTAAGCAATATTTCTTTTTCTTTAAATACAAAGTTGTCCAATAAATCATCAAATTTTTTAACGTCATTTGGATCTCTAATTTCAAAACTACCAGTATTACTTCCCTTTATTCTTATTAGTTCATTTATATTATCATTTAATTTATTAAGATTATCCTTAATCCATTTCAAATTACTTTCAAGAAAACTATTAATCCAACGATCTTTAATATTAACTTTATTAACTTCCATTTCAATCCATTCATCCGGATTCGTATTTTTTCTAATGATGTAGCTTTCCAATGCCCTTAATTGTGCTAATAATTCTTTATTTGCTATGGGATTTGTGATATATTCATATAATTCTTCATTTTCAAATGTTTTAGCCATTGAACTCATAATTATATTACCATTTAAATAATTCATATTGCCATCATCATAAATATAACCTGGATATTGATTAATACCATTAAGCTGTGGAATTGATAATACATTTTCTAATTGTGTACCTTTAAATAAAATATTACATTTATATAAGATATCTATCCCTTCATCTTTTACATATCCTTCTTCTCCTTTTCCCTTAGGGTTATGATTTTCTTTATTATAAAAATTACTTATACTTTCAATACTTAAACTTTTATCAGAACTTAAATTTGAAAAGCCGTTCCTTTGTCTATCATTAAATTCATTTCTTTGCTTTGTAATATATTCATTCATTTTATTTAATACTGTATTATCTATTTTAGTCGAATCATAATTACTTTCATTCTTTTGAATGTCATCATATAAATAATTAGCAAATCTTTGACATTGTTGATAGGTAACCGAAGAATCTACTTTTGCTATTTCATTCATAAGATTTTGAGCTAAATCAGATTCAAATAATTTAACTTTATTATTAGCTTTCTTTATATTTTCTAACTTATTAAATCGTTCATCAACTTCATTTTGTTCATTTTTTCCACTTCCACGTTTCTCATAATTCTTATTATCCATATTTATATTGTTTTTTCCATTTTTAATTTTATCAAAACTATCTTTCAAATTATATTTTGAATTTGAAAAGGCATCCTTAATAAAACTATTAATATTTTTATATAAATCATCATTAATAGATAAATTTGGAAGATTCAACAATTTATAGAAATATAATTCCGTTGGAGGAATAGTAGTATCTTTAACATATATCGTTTTTAATGTATCTTCATTATAATCTTCTTTTAATGAAAAGGGGCGTGCTAATCTTCCATTTTTAATATCTTTTACAATAAAATGGTATCGTTTTTCGTTTAAGATTCCTGTTGTAACTATCATAAAATTTACACCATCTTTAAGGGCTTCTTTAGCTCTAGAGTTAATTTTCCTTTTATTATCATTAAGTTTTTCTCTATCAGTAGCCGAATTACTTAACTCATAGTCATCTAAATGTAATTTATAATCTTTAAAATATCTATCTTTACAGTTAGCAACATCGTCTTTACACGCATCTACTATTGCTGTTATAAGTTCTCGATTAATATTATATAATCCATACTCATAATTATTTAAATATGAAAACTTAGCATCATTATCATTACTTTCTGCATTAACATTATTAGTGTTAAAATAATATCCGGCATTGGAAAAATAACCATATTTATCATTATTAGAAGAAATACTTTCAATGACACCTAATAATAATTTATTAACTTCAGCATAATTTCCTGTATCTTTAATTGGATTTAAAAATATATCAATATTTTTATTAAATAATGTAAAATCTTCTATTAAGTATGTTAACAAATCTTTATTAATTTTATAATCATCTACATTTTCATTACTAAATTTAAAATTATATAAATCTAATGCTGCAGGAAATAAAATATTTTTAAAATATTTGATTGCGGTATCTCTAGGTAATGTTCTCAATGCAGGAATTATATCGAATATCGTTGCTCTTACATTTTCTGTGATACGATTATTATTTGCATCAAAATACTCGATATTACCAATATCTATTTTAAGTAGATTTCCATTTTCATCTAATTTTGGTCCGCAATTTCTTTCCGCTAAACATTCATCATTTATATCAGTACAAGATAAAATGGTTAAACCAACTTGTATAGCTTGATGATTGTGACCACTACAATAAATTTTAATAATAAATAAGAAAAATGTAAATATTGATATTACTCTCATCTTAAATTTTTTTACTTTATTTTAAATTTAAAATAAAATTTTAAAAATCATTTTATAATATTATTAATTTATAATAAATTTATTAAAAATTATTTAAATTTATTTTAAATAGTTAATATAAAAAAAAATAATAGCAATTACATATTTAATGATATATGAATACCGTTTTAGTATTTTAACTCAATATATTTTTTAATAATGCTATTAGAATTAAATAAATCATAGAATTCATATTCCAAACTCATATATTGAAATTTATTTTTAATAAAATATAAACGATTATTTTTATACTCTAATTTATATTCTAAATGACGTAATAATAATAATATAATAAATGTAGAATAATTATTATGAATTAATGATATAATATATAATATTTTTAATAATGAAACGAATATTTTATTATTTTTATATTCATTAATATAATTATAAATTAATGGATTTTCTATATTATTCAAAATTTCTTGCATGCTATCGTCGTTATTAAATATTCTTTTCTTAAAACTATCCAATTGATTTTGAATCAAAATTTCTAAATCCTCATATCCAACAATATAAAAATCAAATGGAAATATAGTATAATTAATATCAAAGAAATTTAAAATTTCGTTATACTCCAAATCATATTCATCGATATCAACTTCTCTTAATTTATAATAATCTTTCCAATCACATTCTTCCGTATAATATTTTTCAACAAATTTAAAGACCTTATCACTTATATATCTCACTTTTTCAGAATTTGTATTATTGTTGGAATTTGAAAATGGTATATCAAACAACTCTTTAGTTTCAAAATTTAATGAATAATGATTGTTAAAACCTTTATTATTAGAGGAATTATTATAAAAATTCGTGCATTCTAATGTTTTAATTCTTTTAGGAATATTGAATTTAACATTATACCGATAAAAATAATGTGGTAATATATAACTATTATAATATTCACATATTTCTTCTATGCCTAAATCAGTGAGTATTGTATTAAAAAATAACTCTGAATTTTTATCTTTAGAACAAATTAAATATTTTTCATTTGGTTTATATATTTTTGAAGTATATTCTTTTAAAGTATCTATTGGAAATGTTGCAGGAATTCTATATAAATTATCTTTTGTATCTATTAAGGAACCTTTTACTAAATTTTTAATAACATAATTTAATATTTTAATATCTCTTCCAAATACATTAATAATTGTGGAAATTAGATATTCTCTTTCCATGTATTTCAATAATTTAGTTATTTCATAAAACTTATCATTTAAATAAAAAAAATTAGTAACATATATTATTATAATTGCTTCATCAGATAGTACCCAAAGTTTATAAATATTAAATATATTTAAAGATATAATATCATATTTATATAAATAATATAAAAATATACTCATTCCACTTCCATGAAATTTAAGTAATATTTTTAGTATATTTTCATTATTTTTATCATTGACTAAAAAATTGATTAAATTATTATTCAAAATAAATAATGTATTCTTATCACTTTCTATATATGGATATATTTTATTTAATTTGGAAGGATTTTCATCCCAATTTTTTATTAAACTAATAAATTCATTATATTGTTCAAGAGTATAAATCATAAAATTTTGGTATGATTCAAAACTTGTTTTAATAACAAATGTATCGTACTTTATCTTATCATACTTAAATAAAGGTTCGTATAAAAATATTTTATCATTAGCAATATTTTTTAATTTTTCAATATTACAATCACCATTTAACTCTTTATAAAATTTTTCCGTATTTTGTTCAACTTTTTCCATTTTAATATTAAATTTTCTTAAAATTAATAAAAAAAAATTTATTGCTATTTTTTTACTTTATATTTTTGTATACATAAATCATTTTATATATATATAATTATTTATATTTTATATTATTTTTTATTATAAAGATACAATATATGTATTATTTAGAGAAAAATGTTCATTTAAATAAAAATTTTCATTAGCAAAGTATTAAATTATATAAATAAAAATATTTTATTGATTTTATTTTTTGAATTATATAGAAGAGATATTAATGTAATAAAATTTATTTTAAATATGCATAAATAAATTAAAAATATTGTTTATAAAAATTTTCTTAGAATACCTTTAAATTTACTTTTTAATTTACAAAAAGAATATTCAAAAATAAAATATAAAACCTAATTCATTATTTTTTTACTAGTGACAAAATAAATTGAAAATGCAAAAATATAGTATTTAGTAATCATAGATTATATACAATTCCTTTTACCTATATATAATACAAAAAATAATTTTAATTATTTTGATAAATATAAAATCAATATATTATATATATATATAAAAGAAAATACATTAAACTATATACTAACAATAAAATTAGTCCTTCATCCAATTTGTAAATTAAGTTATATTTATTTTAATAATCTTGATATATTTAAATATAATAATATTTTTAATAAATGTTCATCTATTATTATATATTTAAATTAAATAAAAAAAATAACAATGAAGATTTATATAATTCTAAAAATAATTCTAATGGTTCTAATGATTTTGAAATAGAATTTTATGATTATGAAGAGTATTTAATTTTATACAAATTTTATTAAAATGTCTTTAGATACTTATGATGATTGTTATAGTAGCATTAACCTTTTTTATTATTATTTAAAAGTATTACAAATGAAAAAATCAAAAATATTATTAAATAATTGTATAATAATAAAATAAAAAAATACTAATTATAATAAAAATAGTTTAAATTAATTATCAAAATGAATAAATTTTAAATTTATTTTATTTATTTAATTTAAAAATATTTATTTATTTAAATAAAAATATTAATATATATTTTATTAATTAAAGAATTTTTTTTTTTTTTTTAAAAATGATTTTATTTTTACTTTTATTAAAAAAATAATATAAAATTTTATTATATTGATAAAAAAATAAATAATAGGAAAATGAAATATTTTATTTTATTATTAAATTTAATAGTTATAACTTCATCTTATGCTAGTTCTATTGTTTTTCCAACAATTTTAAGAAGAGATGTTTCAGTTAATCAAGAGACTCTCTTAAGTAATTTTAGTGAAGAATGTGCTGAAGAGGATAAAAATTCGGAATATAGTATCGAATGTATGTCTCCAGTTACAATAAATAATTGGAAACAAACTTGTTCAAATATTTATTCTGAAAAGTGTCAAAAGTTTTATATTGATGAAGATAAAACAAAATATTATCCAATATGTAGTAAAATCCCTCAATTTAATGAATTGTTTAAACCACTTGTATTTAAAAATATTGTACAGAAATTAGAATTAAATTGTCAAACCGATGAAAATAATGAATTATGTCCATTTTCTATATATGGTATTACACAAACTGGTGGTGACAAAGCTTTAGATGATACATGTAAATCTAAAAAATGTACTGAAGAATTACTTAATATATATAAGAATGTTAGTATGGATCAACTTGCTGCTTATGAAAATTTATCATATACAAATGGAAGTCTTTCCTATGAAGAATTATCTGTTGCTAAAAGGCTTGTTTCTGAATTAGAATCTGAAGAATGTAAATCTAAACATGTTACCAGTGGTACTGTTACTATAACAAATAATAATATTTCTTTAATTTCATTCGTTTTTTTATTACTATTATTTTTATATTAGATAAAATCTATTATATTATTAAATAAAATATGTAATTTTAAAAAAAAAAAAAATAGATATATATAAATAAAACAAAATATACTATCGCTCTTAAAAAAAATATCAATAGGCAATCCTGATGCTCTTAAAAAAAATAAATATCAATAAGCAATCCTTATGCTCTTAAAAAAAATATCAATAAGCAATCTTGATGAAAATATTTTCTAAAGTAACATATATAACATTTAAATTAAAAATAATGAACAAAATAATAATTAAAACAAAAATAAAATATAAATATAAAAAGTTATATATTATTACTATTATTAATAATTAATATTTATTTTGAAATAAATTAAATATTTTATTAGTATTTATATAAATTTTTAAAATAATACAAAATAATAATTAAAACAAAAATAAAATATAAATATAAAAAGTTATATATTATTACTATTATTAATAATTAATATTTATTTTGAAATAAATTAAATATTTTATTAGTATTTATATAAATTTTTAAAATAATAATATATAAAAATATTATAATATTTAAAAAATAATATAAAACTTACCCTACATTAAATAAAAATAAAAACAGTAAAATAAGTTTAAATAAAAAATTTCAAATAAATTAAAAAAATTATAATATAATATAAGTTATATTTATTATATTTTTTAAAACTATATTTTTATTAATTATGTAAAAATATTTATATTTTTTAAAACTATATTTTTTGGGAGTATTGCATTTCGACATAATTTATGTATAATCATTTATTCATGTATTACAATGTGGCTTATAAGAATAAAGAATAGGATAGGGTTAATAATTTAATTTTATTAACATTTGTAGTAAAAAAAAATAAATAATAAAGAAAAATAAAAATAAAAAAAATAAATAATAAAGTAAAATAAAAAATAAAAAAAAAAAAAGAATAAAAATATAAGATAAAAAAAATAGATTAAAACAAAAAAATTAAAAAATAAAACTTTTAATTTAAAATATTTGAAAATTAATTAAATAATTGAAAATAAATAAAAATAAAATAAAATTCTTAACAGAAAACTTATTTATTCTTTTATTTATTATTTTTTTAGTTTTTTATTTTATTTTTTTAATGCTAAAATACAATAAATAAAAGTATACGTTGAATGATGTGGTGTATTACATAATTTGTACGCATTGTACAAATATTTATGCTGATTATACATAAATTATGTCGAAATGCACCACATTCATATTTTTTATTAATTATGTAAAAATATTTATATTTTTTAAAACTATATTTTTTATTAATTATTTGTTGAAAAATAAAGTTTAATATTTTCTTACTATATTATTAATTATATAATTTTACAGATTTATAGCCATGTTGGTCCAGTCGGTTAGGACGATACAGGTTACTGTAGAGGGCGGGGTTCGCGTTTGAATCCTTGGCATGGCACCAAATAATCGGATGAGGTTTCTATCCTGGGATATCATGAGACCACGCGTGATATTCATAAGGCTTTACCTCAAATGGTTATTTCACCCAACTCTGATACTACGCTTTGAATTGAAGCATAGACCTTGATGATTGTAAAATTTCCAATCGCCAATGATTACACACACTAGGGAGGAGTTAATGATTCCGTTCTGGTGTTCGTGGTTAATGGAGATATAGGGTTAGGGTTAAGAATGCATCTCCAGGCAGTGTGTAACGACGATTGAGAGCGGCGAGGCTGTTACAGTATTCCAATAACTTATCACCTTAAAGTTAATTAATAACCGTATGATGGGTACCTATTATGTGCAAGTCTATGTTTTTTTTTTTTTACAGGTTTATATTATTTTGTATTAATTATTTTATTATAAAATTATATATGCCAAAATATACTATTATACATTTAAATATTTATTGTAATACATATGAAATTTAATGTAATATTATTATATTATAAAAGATGTAATTCATATTATTATTATTATTATTATTATTATTATTATTATTATTATTTTTTTTTTTTAAATGGACACTTTAAAAAGTTAATAAAACTTGATTAATTTCTTTTTAATTTTAATCATAACTTTCAGGATTTATTATATAAAGAAAAATATATAAATTATTTAATATTTAATTAAAAAAATATATTATATATATTTATTATTTTTATATATAATATTGTTTCAATATAATAATATAATAAATTATATAGTTTTAAAAAATTAAAATTTAAAAGTTTATAATACATTAAAAGTATATTTTGGTTAAAGTTGTAATTAATTGGGACTGGCATTATTAATAATCTTTTTTTTATATATATATATAACTATTTTTAATTATAAATACATTTTTTATATAATAATATCTTATTATATTTTATTCTGAATCAGTTATTATTTCTTTTTTAAATATAATATTATTAAAAATTTCAGGAATTGTAGTATTTAAATTTGAAATTATATTATAATAATCTTGTTCATATGAATTTTTTGCTAAGTAGAATAAAGCAATAAATTTTAACTTTTAAAAACATATCTTTAAGATATAAAATTTGGTTACATTCTGTATATTTCATAACATTTTATTTATGTCATTATTTAAAGTTTATTAGATAGTAACTAACTCTAAATATGTAATATTTAAAAGTTTCAAATATTCATAATTTGTGTATTGCTCTATTTTTTATTTTTTTTTATTTAAATTTCTGTTAATTAATCACTATCAATCACATACACATTCCGAATTCAGATTGACATCCATTATAGCAATATCTTTTACCATTGCCACAGTAGCCATACTTACTACAGCACTTATTATTATTGCATATTCCATATTCTATACCACAACGACTTGACTTTGAATAACATAAACCATAATTATTTTGACAACCTTTTCCACAATATTTCTCAGTATCTCCGCAATGTCCATATTTGCTGCAACATTTGTTGTTTTTACAGACATAGATCCCATCATCATATGTGCCGCATTTGTTACTGGACATAATAGTTGGTATCGAAATTCCACTTATTGAGGATGAAGATTGTGTTTGGCTCGGCAAATAAATATCCTTGTGTGATTTAATGGTTATTTTATCGATTTTGGTAGTAATATTATCATTAATTGAGATTATTGTAGTACTAGTTAAATTAGTATAGATTGGAATATCACCAACAACTGGAGTGGAAGTGAGAGTATTACTTGAAGTAGTCGTTTCAAAATCCAACGGCATGTCATATTCTCTCGGAAATGGATAGCCTTTATATTCGTCGCCAGGTAAAATTTGCCAAATTTTTACACCCGCTCCATCATACAACATAACTGGTGAATTTTTAGATTTGGATCCATCATCCGATAATACTAAAAAATACCCTGAATCTCCAAAGTAACCAACATTATAAGTTAAGTTCCGTGGTAGAGAATCCCAAACGATTATTTCTTTATCTGATTTATAATTTACGTTTTGGATAACATTGCTAATTTCGTATATTTTGCTTTTGTTCTCAGGTAATTTATAATTTTTTAGCCATTCTTTGAACTTTGCGACATTTTCTAATAGATAACTTTTGTTCAATGAATCGTTATCTTCAACTGAATTAGCAGATACTTTATCCTTATTCTTTTCTTCAATCCTTTTGTTTAATTTATTTTCTTTGGTTATACTATTTGTTTTCTCGTCGTAATGGTCGTTCTTATCCAATGATTTAACGATATTTTTAGCAGTAACTACTAAATGACCGCTAATATCAATAAAGAATTTGAGGTCATATTTACTCAAGTAGTTTATTCTATTGGACCATTTGATGTGACTTTCTTTAAATTCATTTTCACATAATGCTAATTCGCCATTAGGAAGTAATCCAAAATGCCATCTACCTCCAGGAGATGAAATGTATTCGCCTTTCTTTAAAGCTTCACTATAATTTAATGTATATCCTTTGGTTCTTTCATTAAAAGTGTTATTTAAAGTTATTTGTTTGGTGTTATTTGTTTTACTGTCACAGCGATTCAAATAGGTGATGTAATTGTTGATTTTGATCGTAGTTACATTTTTGGAAATTTCTATATTGTTATTGTAATTGCATGACCAAAGATTGACTTTTGCAGTATATATAGGAAGTGCTCTAATATTATAGCATTGATTATCTGGTACTATAAATTCTACTATTTGTGTTGTATTATTGGGAAGAGTAATATGACATGAGATAGATTGTTTGTTCATATTTTGTATGGTTCCACACTCATTTTCGGAATTTATATTCTTTTTGTTGATTTCAATAGGATTTCCTAGAACAGTAATAGTATTACCTTCTTTACTGTTAACAATAAGTGATGTGTGATATGGGTTGTACGCCGGATTATCACTTGTTAAAGCAACGCAACCGTTCTCTTTTTCAAACAGATTTTTATAATAGTAATTATAATACTCTTGTATATTATTATTATATTGCTCACTATAAGCTGTGTTTTTATTTGTTAATGCTAATAAAGATAAGGGTAATTCTGGATTATTAATAGACTTTTTTTCTGATTTAGCAATTATCGCTAATAATATTAAAATTAAAAATTTTATAAGTATCATTATAGTGAAAACTATTTTAAAAATTGGCACTTTAAAATAAATCAGTTTAAATACCTTAAATATTTATTTAGCTACTTATATTACCAATTTATAATAAACTATTAAAATAAAATGTAAAATGAAAATATATTGAATATTTAAAAATAAAATAAAAATAAAAAAATTAATTATAAAAATGTATCTAATTAAAATTTTATTAATTTTAACATTATCAGCCAATACAATATTTTCTTCTCCATTATCATCTATTGTTGATGGTAATCTTAATGAAGAATACGAAACTAAATTAACTAAAAGATCACATTGGGACAATGACTTTAATTCAAAAATTTTTGATGACATGAGGAAGGAAATGGAAAATAACCCTATCTACGATGAAATGAGAAAAGAAATGGAAAATAATCCTATCTACGATGAAATGAGAAAAGAAATGGAAACTAATCCAATCTATGATGACATGAGAAAGGATATGGAAACTAATCCAATCTATGATGACATGAGAAAGGATATGGAAACTAATCCTATCTATGACGACATGAGAAGGGAATTGGAAGAAAAACAGAAGAAAACTAAAACTACTGCAAAAAAGCAAGCTATTCCAACTATACTATCTAGTGATAAGTGTGGCTCTAAGAAGGATGGAATATACATGTGTAAACGTAATTATTGTTGTAGTAAATATGGATATTGTGGTAAATCCAGTGCCTACTGTGATTCTGGATGCCAATCAAGATACGGTAAATGTTGGTAATTATTAGTTAAAAATTATTATTAAATTTATAATAAATTAATATCTTTAAGTAATTAAATTTATCTATTAACTTGCTCATAAACTTGATTTTTAAAAATTAATATATAATTATAGATAAATATTATAATAAACATAATAAATAAAAAATACATTTTTTAAAAGTTTAATATCATTATTATTTAATATTTAATAAAAATAATACATAATAACTATTTGAAAAAAAAAATTGTTATATCAAATCAAGTATTTTCATTATTTTATTTTTTATTCTATTTTGTTTTGTTCAACTTTGTCCCTTGATTGCTTATAGAAAATAAATTGATTAACGATTAATATATATATATATTATTTATTTTTAATTCTCGTATGTACCGCTCTTTAGTCTTCTCAAAGTATAGGAATATTAAGGTAGCCATAATACCTCGGTATGCTTTCTCATAGGCGGATATTGTTTCCGCTTGACCGCTCTATTGAAAAAAAATAAATATAAAATAATACACTTTTCTATTTAAAATTTTTAAATATTAAACTATTAAATTCAATCTAATATATTTTTATTAATTATTTTTTAAATATGATTAATTATTATTTTACTATTTATTTATATTTATATTATAAAATATATAGTTATATATATAAAATTTAATAAATTTAAAAATAATTTTTTTCTTCTTTTTAAAAAATAATAATTATTAAGGTAATAATTATATAAATTATAATATATTATTAAATTTTTAAATTTATCATATTTTTTTTTTTTTTTTTATTTTTAATAATTTTTTAAAATTTTTTAGTTCTAAATGAAACAGGTTAAATTAAAAGAAATATTTTATAAATATATATATTAGAATTATACTTTTAAAAATAAAATAAAAAATTCCATAAAATTAAATAAAAATAAATATTTAAAATTCGTTATTATTTGAAAATTCAATAACTTTGATATTTGATGTATATGAAATTTGTGACTTATCAAGGAACGGAAAAAGATCAACATTATATTCATTTAAAATTTTAAATCCGTATTTTACAAATATTTCTTTAACTCGTATACTATTAATAGCGCATTCATAATGATTAATGACATAAGAATCTGTAATATTGATATACATAATATTATCACATTCTGAATGAGCATATCTAAGTGAACTTAATAAATAAATGTAAGAAGTCCTATCTATTATATCCTTAAATTGGTTAATTTCTGTTTGGATACATTGTTTATAAGTGATGGAGGATGAATCAATATCGTCTGAAAATAAATTATTATCAAAAAATATTAAGCAAAAAATTCCATTTATATTTTTAGATATATTACTGAGCATTCTAGAAATATTAGTGTAGGTGAAATCATTTAGAGCGAAAAAGCAAGTAGCAACATCATAAATATCTTTTAATTCTACATTCTGGATGGTATTTTGAAGTATTGAGATACGATTACGAATTTCAGATTTAGAAACACGTTCTTTCAAAACTTTTATTTTTTCATGGTCAGGTTCGACACAAACAATTTTGCGGAAATTTTTCCACTTGTGAAGATCACCACCATTTCCTGTTCCTATATCTAATAGATTACCTTTGTATTTATGAAGAATATTTTGCTTAATGATGTTGTGATATTTACGCATTAAAACAGTTGAAGAAGGTGTAAATATTTCAAGATTTACTTTTTGGTAGGAAGCAATTAGTATACTATTAAAGGTATTTATGCTATTAGAAGTATATTTGTCTTTCCGCTCTTTAACGAATGAATTGTTGTCTAAATTAATTTCCACAATGAATGGGACTTTTTTTTCTCTGACTAAATGATAAGTAACAACACGTGTTTTAGTTGGTACATCATTAATCATTTCTACTTGTTTACGATAATAATAACAATAAAATTTATTATCTATTATTTCTGTATTATTTTTGTTATTATTATTTTTATTATTATTTCTATTATTATTTTTATAATTTGGAACATCTTTCATATTTTTTGTTGAATAATATTTTTTATGTTGATGATAGCGTAGGCACACTTCTTTATATTCTGAAAATGGTAAATTTACTGTTGATTTTTTAATTAAATGATCTCGAGAATAAAAGTATCTTCCATTAAATCGTAGATCTACTGTATTTCTAGTTTTAATTTTATAAACTTTTATATTGTCGTAATAGGATGATCGTCCATTTGTAATAATGATACCGTCATTTGGTATAGATGGATTGTCAAATTTATTAAACGAAATTATGAAATTTTGTAATTCCGAAAAAGAGGAACATTTAGTAATATTTTTTTTTATTATTTTGTTATTGAATTCTTCAAAGTTAATAGCGTTCATAATATTTATTCTATCGGAATAAGATTTATGTCTCAAATCTTCATCATTATAATAAATTAAGTCAAACGGAATGAATTTACCATCGAGGTATTCACAATCTAATACCATATGAAAATCGGCCTTTGTTTGACAAATATATTCTACACGAAAGTTTTCTGAAATACTAAACATCAAATTATTTATTATGATTATTAATCGACGAAATCCATCCGTTTTAGCCGCTACATAAAATGTATCGTTTATTAAATTTTTTGCTTCTTTATATAAAATATCTAACGATGGAGTAATTGGTTTCTGAAATTCATAATTTGGCATCAAAAAAAATAAATAATCCAGAATGAAATTTGAGCAATCTAACGATACCATAATCGAATGAATCATATTCATAATATTATCTTTTTCAAGATAAGTATTATTCATAAATTCAATTTCTAATTGATTCTTATCATCAAAAACTGTCATATCAATACGAGCACCATTTTTCATCATAAAAGATCGTCTTTTCTTAGTAATAGGTGTAATATATTTTAAAATAGATAATGAAAATTTTGCATCTATATCGTTCATTTCTTTATATATTGTATATTCTGTGATCTCTTTTTCTGATTTATTCTTTTCAATGTACTTGCTTTCTGTTTTTAAATTATTGTCATTATTGATAATACTGTCATTATTGAATACACTGTTTTTATTGATAATACTGTCATTATTGAATACACTCTCTTTATTGAATATACTGTCATTATTGTTGTTATCATTTTTATTGGTAATATTTTCATATTTATAATTACTTTGATTTAATATTTCTATTTTAATATTTTTACTATTTCCACTTTTAATTATGCTTTTACTTTCAATTTTACTTTTGTCTTCAATTCTTAAATACCTTTTAATTTGTGATGAATCTAACAATACTTCGATACTAAGATTAATTTTAAATATAAAATAATAAAATGTCATCATGGTAATTTTTTTAGTATATTCCATATGATTATTTAGGGTTTCTGTAATTTCTTGGTCTTTATTGATTTCTAAATAATTTAAAAATTTAGAAATATCCATAAACTGGAACTCAATTTGTGGAGTTGGAGTTATTCTCGTTTCGTTTTCGTTCCCATTTTCAGTACATGGATAAGTTGAATTACATATTATTCTATATCGTGTTTTTGAATTTTCATTGTAAGAAAATTCAGAATATTGACAAGAATTATCATTAAGAAAATCTTTTAAATCTATATTCATATATTTTCTACGAAGTCTAAATTCTAATTCAAAACTACAAATTTTATCGTTGAAAAAAGAATTACTTTTAATAATGTTTATTTGTTCATATATATATTCTAAAATATCAAATAAACTCTTTTGTTTTTCTAATGACGAATAATTATTAGATGGTATAAATGAATTCATAATAATTTTTTTTTATAAATTTAAATACTTAATATTCGTATATATAAAGTATAAATAATTTCCATTACTATTTTATTTAAAAAATATTTATTTTTATAAAATAAATTTATAAAAAATTTAAGAATACACAATTTACGAATATATAAATAAATGTTTAATATTATGAATAAATAAATATTTTTATTTTCTATTTTTTAATTAAATAAATATGAAATATAGAAATATCAATTTATAAATGTATGACTTATATATTATACCTTTATTTTATGATTATAAAAAAATTTTTAATATTTTTAAGTTATAATAAAAAAATATAAATATATAAAATTTTATAATTTTTTATTTGGTTATTTTAAAATTTTAAAAAATTATTAACATAAAATTTTCTTTAACATTTATAAATATATATATAAATATTTTTTTTTTGATTTTTGGTTTTTGGTTTTTAAAAAAAATATTTTTATTATTAAATTTATTATTAATTATTTTATAATTTTTATACATATTATTTATAAAATATTATTAATAAATTAAAAAAAATATATACAAATATTTTTACTGTTTTACCATTCAAAAGTAAAACCAATTTCACCAGCAAGTTCTCTTGCTTTAATGAAGCATTTTGAATTTTTAAATTTAGTATATTCATTGATTGGATGAGGAACTTCGACTACCGAAGATTTTGTTTCATTAATTGATTTACGTAAAGAAATAGCTTTGGAGCCAAATAATAAGAAAACCACAGAATGATGATTAGAGATATATTGTACTAAATTGTTAATGAACGGTTCCCATAGAAGGTAATAATGAAAAGGAATAGTATCGACTACAGGACGGGTAAAACAAAAATTGCATAAAAATATTCCATTTTTAAGCCATTGATCTAAATGGTAATCTATTGGTCGTTTAAAAGAAGTTACCGTACTTTCCATATTTTGAAATATACGCTTCAATAGAAGAGGAGGAGTGGAATTTCGTGTTGCAAATGCAATATCGCTTCTATCACATGATTTTTGGTAGGGTTCATCACCAATCATCACCACTTTAACTTTCTCCAATGGTATATACTTAAAAATAGCAAATATATGTTCCAAAGGTGGTGTGTAATACGTTGTTTTCAACTGATTTAATATATGATTAATTAATTTTGAATTTTTAATAAAGAAATCATTCCATGACATGAGCGAGAATAATTATTTGGCAAAATTTATAAATCAATATAATGTCTATGCTAATATAGATAAATTATTTATAAAAAAGTTGTATGATATTAAAGTATTTTTAGAAAAAAAGCTACCTAAATTAAATCCTTTAACTATTTCTATTCCAGAGGTAGAGTATGATCATTTGATGGTAGAGAAAAAGACATACTATATATCATTAATTCATGATGATTATGAAATTAAAATACCAGCACCAATCGACGGAATATTCGTTGTAGATGGGATTGAAAAAGTGATTATTTCACAAGAGATATTTTGTACTCCTTTTTTTGTTTATAAGGAGGATCATATTGAGTATAAGGAATGTAATGAAAAGGGAAAATTTCAATCTCTGGAGATGTTTACCGATTATAGTTACATTGTATATTTAAAAAAGATTATGTTAAAGCAATCTACAAGAAGTAAAGAAAAAAGTGAAAAGGTTAAATTAGATTACCATAATTTAGGGAATGAAAATTATGTGGATTTAAACAATGAATACACTAATATTGATATCCATTATAGATTTTCAAATAAAAGTCGAGAAAAAAAATTAAGCAATATGAAAAGATATACCTTATTAGATATTAGAGTTTATTATTCATTATTTTTCCAAGAGTTACGTATTAAAGGAATTAAGTCGCATGAAAGACAAAGTATATCATTGGTGTATATTCTTCATCATTTGAATCCTTCGCTTTCCTTGGATGAAATTAAAAATATAATCGTATCGGTGGTGATTGGTGAAAATTTACCTAAAGATATTAATATTATTATTCCGGATTCATTTCCTGAAGAAACATTACAATCTATTATAGCTCGTCGTTCCGAAAGTCATAATAAAATATTATCCATGGTCGATAGAATGATCGATAGCTACTTTACTCCAGACTACTTACATTGTAATGAATCATCATCAAACGATTCGTCATATGATGATAAAACTACTAAATTCTATACTTATTTGGCAATGGCAAGATCATTATTCCATAATGAAGGAAATGTTCAATATTATAACAGTCGTATTGATACCTTTCCTTATTCCTTATATCGTAGCATAAAATATTTTACTTTGGAAAATAAAAAATTACCACTGGATAAGTTCATTAGAAATTTAAATATAAAATTGTACGGAAATGTAAAATCTGGAAAAGTTCGTTCTTATTTCCGAGAATATGAAGCTATTTCTGTGCAAACGTTAAGTAAGCGTTCTTACTACGATAAGCTTTCCCATTTACGAAGAGTTCAAATTCCCATCAACACAGAGAGTGATAATTCTCAACTCCGTATGTCTTATGATTACGGTTATTTTTGTCCATTTGAAACTCCTGAATCCAAAGATGTAGGCTTTGTAAAATATTTTGGATTATCTGTATTAATGGGGCCAGATTTTACTATTGATGAAAAAATTCTTGAACCCTTTTTATTCAAGTATAATGAAATATATGATGCTACAACTCAAGATAAAAAAGATGACAATAATAGTAATAGTAATTCAGATGAAAATATTAATGATAATAGCCAAAGTAACACTGAAAATAAAAGTAATGATAATAGTCAAAGTAACACTGAAAATAAAAGTAATGATAATAGTCAAAGTAACTCTGAATATGGAGATGATGATTATTGTGATAGTGACACTAGTAATTCTAATAGTCCTAATGAAAAAAGAAAAACTTTAAAAACTGGAAAAAAATATCCAGTATTATTGAATACACGTTTTATCGGATTCACTACCACCGATTTAGTAGACTATACTTATAAAGTATTAAAATTGAAATATCCTTATATAAGTTGTGTTTTCGATAACATCAGTTATTATTTATTTACGGATGAAGGAAGAATGTTTCGACCAATTAGAATAAAGAAAAACGGAAAAGAAATTGGCATAAGACTTGTTGAAATTTCTGAAAATAAAATAAATATCAATTATCAATACGAAGAACTTGATCCAAATTTTATTTTTGGTTTAATTAGTGCTTTATCGCCATTTCCTGGTAATAATCATGTACCAAGACTCACATTTCAAGCTGGAATGACAAAGCAGTGTATGTCGAATGACAGCACCATCTTTAAATACAATGATAATTCTAGAAGACTAATTAATGCACAAAGACCATTTTGTATGACAAAGCTAGAATATATTTTATCAAGAAGACTGTGTCATTATAAGTCCTTAGATTTTTTACTCAATAAAGATAATATTAATATGAATGAATTATTTTCGAATTTAGAATTTTTGGATAATTCTATTGAAGAAAATTCAAGTAAGAATAGTGTTCATGAAAATAACCCCGAAATAATGGATGGGAAAGAAGAGAATTCGGAAAATATTAAATTTGATAAAAATTTAACTTTAAATAATAATGAATTTAGAAACCGTCTCGCTGACTTGTCAAATATTACTATTGAAAGTGATGATACACTTCTGGTGACTACAGGAAATACATACCACAGATTCGGAGGTCGAAATGCCATTGTGGCTATCATGGCATATGGCAACAATCAAGAGGATAGTTTAATATTTAATGATAAAAGCATTAAAGATGGATTATTTAATAATATTAAATATCGATATCAATACTTATCCTATAACATTAAAAGGGAAATATTAGTCAACATTAATTTAAACTATAAAGATGGATTACCAAAACCAAATACAAAAATTGCTTATAATCCTCACAATGTCAATGAACCACTATTTCGTATATATGATGTGATTTCAAATAAAGTGACTGATGTAGAAAATATTTTCAGAAAACCTGTGATTGTGGATCATTGTACCAGATATATTGAGGATGATGTATGTTATTGCTGTGTAAAAGTTCGACATTTATATCAACCGCAACAAGGTGATAAATTTGCAAGTCGATATGCTCAGAAGGGTGTGATTGGTTCGATATTACTAGAAGAAATGATGCCAAGAACAAAATATGGTGTAATTCCTGATATCATTGTAAATCCACATGCTTTTCCTTCAAGAATGACAGTAGGTCATTTAATTGAAATGTATGTTGGTAAATGTATGATTATGGATCCACAAAGATTTGGAACGTATTTTGATGCTTCTATAGAAAGCGAAGATTTACGTTCGTTTGAATCCAAATTCTTTGAAAGTGATATTCCAATTTTAGAAGAGATGGTTGATCCAATTTCCGGTAAATCTATTGGAAATGCGTTTGTTGGTGTTTGTTACTATACTGCTTTACAACATCAAGTACAAGAAAAAATGTTTTATCGTACCACAGGAAATGTTAATTCTATTAGTAAACAACCTACTGAAGGAAAATCTCGTAATGGTGGATTAAGAATTGGTGAAATGGAAAAGGATGCCTTAGTAGCACATGGTACTAATGCTATAATACAAGATATGTTTAAAAATAATACCGATGCTATAGATATTCGATATTGTGAAATATGTCATTCTGTAAATACTTTAAGCACTTGCTGTAATACACCAACTACTATTTTAAACGTTTCAAATAGTTTTAATATTATGAATTCTTATTTAGATTCAATTGGAGTACGTGCTTCAATTTATGAATAAAATAATATAAAAAGAAAAAAAAATTATAATTCAATTAAATAATTATAAAAAAAATTATAAATACATTTATAAATTTAATATTAATAAAAAATTATTATATAATATTATATTAATTAAAAAAAATATTAATAAACAAAATTTTTAAAAAAAAATAGTTGAATAATATATATCATTACTTATATAAATATAATTTTTAAAATCAATTTTTATTTTATTAAAATTAAATGTGTATGAATTTGAATTTAAATATTTTTACTTTATTTTTATTATTGAGACGTAATTTTAGTAATTAATATTTTTTTAAAATTTTAAAAAATAAACTCAGTAAAACTTGATGTAAAACATTAAATGAATGATTTAATCAATATTAATATTAATATAAATAATATGAAATAGAAATAAATAAAATTAAATATACTATTAAAATTGTATTATATAAATATAATAATTTAATAATTTTTTCAGTAATAAAAACTTTTAATGAAAAGAACAAGTTTACAAATATCATTTAATAGAATAATAAATATCATTGAATAAAATTATTATATTTCATTATATAAAATAAAATAAAATATTTATATTACCATTTTTAATGAAATAGCTATACCAATTATAAATTTTTTAAATTTTTTAAAACTATTTTTATTATAATTAATAAAATAATAATTTTTAACAATATATATTCTTAAATTATAAATAAATATCAATATAATAATATAATTTTTTTTCCTTGTTAATTTTATATATAAAATAAATATATACAAATATTAGTTTAAATTATATATATTAAAGGAATGAAAGAAATTAACATTATCATCCATTATTTTATTTTTAATATAATTAAATAAATCTGTATCCAATAATGGATTCAACGGTTTTTTTAGAATCCGAATCCGAATTTGAGGATAAATTTTTGATACGAATACTATATTTAATTAAATCCATACGAAAATCTTCCAAACTATAAAATACGGAACGAGTGGATACGTATTGCTTAAACCAATTCTTATAAACGGTGTAAAGTTCATCAATTGGAATAGCATGATTGTCATTTTTATCAACAATATTCTTTTCCAAAAATCTAGCAATATGGTCACTACGCATAATAAAACTTTTGGTTGCATTAACCACAGATTCAGGAATTTCTAGGGAGGTGTAATCCTCTTGATAATTTTCAATAAGTAAATGAATTAAAGCTTCAGCATAACCTTGAACTCGAGAACCTTGCCATCTTGTATTAGCTCTTTTTATTGAAGGGTTATTGATATTTTGAGTTGAAGATAAGACAGATATATTCATCTTATTTATGAATCGTTGGGTGAAAGGGATAACAAGAATACGATCAATCAAAGCATTATCTAAGTTAGATATTGTCAATTTGTCATTTGTATTAATAATGGGTAGTAAATCAACAGATACTGCTTGAACATCCTTATACAAGGTTCGGGTTTTAATAAAGCCTACATTACCGGTTATAGCTTTAGTATCACCTGTAATAGCAATACTACGAGCATCTGGTTCTTCACATATGGCCACTCTTGCACAATTAAGATCTACCATTTGTGGACTTGGTTTATCAGCACTAACCGATTTTCCTAAAAATAAAGAAACATTTGGCGTTGCAGCATAATCTCCTAGTGAAAGACGTAACATGTTAGTAAGCGTAGTCTTACCGTTTCTACCCGATCCAATAAAAAATACAATGGCACGCAATTTATTACCGTAAGTAAGGGTGGAAGCTAAAATTTTTAATACATACTGTATCAATTCCTTGTCGACAAAAATATCTTCAAAAAATTCTTTCACTTCTTTTACTTTATTCTTATTTTCAGAGTGAAAATTATAATTGGTAGATTTAAGACAAAAGTCTTTTGGCATTCCTGGTCGTGGTTTATTGATGGTGAAATCATAAACACAATCTTCAAATCTTAAAACTTTACTTTTATCCATTCGAGAAATAAAATTGTCCAAGTAGAAGAAGGTTTCTAACTGATATAAATTTTTAAATGTAACCGAATGCCCACTCATAAAGGAAAATAATTTCGTAGGTAAATTTTCCAATTTAAAATGGCATTCATTACACAACTTGGTAAGCTTATTTACTAATCCCATATTGATTTCTTTGGCGAGATCATAAGCACTTATGATTTCCCATCCATGACGACTATATGAAAATTTATACCATACATCTTCACTAAATACTAAATATCCTAAGTATAACACAATAAATATGTTAAAAATAATCTGAGACGTTAAAGATGATTTACTATAATAATTTTTAATAGTGATTAATCGTGCTTTATCAACTACCATTGAACCATAGTCTTCCATGCATTGATAAATAATATCAATAATATCATATTTATAATCTGCTTCTTGATTTGATGACTGATTTATTTTACTAATTTCTAAATTTTTCAAAACAGAATTAAGATCATTAATATTTATTTCATCAAAATTGTATTCTTCTGAGTCACTGCTTTCATTATCACTGTCATTATTATTGCCATTATCATTATGAATAACATTATTATATTCATTATTATTATAAGTATTAATATTATTATTATTATTATTATTATTATTATAAATGTTATTGTAATTATTTGAATGTTCTATTTCGTTATTTTCTAATTGAATATTAATATTTTCAATATCACTTAATTTGATATCATAATTTTCAAGATATTTTTTCAACATACAATAACATTTTGTATGTTTATCCTTATTTTGCTTTAAAAGTATAATTAATAAGTAAATAATTGGATGATAATTATTTGTAATTTCTGATTCTTTCGTTTTTACTAAAATCATATTTTTTACTTAACTATTTAAAAAATTTGTAGATTTATATATTAATTATTTTTTCATTTTAAAAGAAATTAAATCATTTTAATTGTTAATATTAATATTTTCTGTGTGTGTATAATTATTTTTAAAAAAAAATTTTTAATTGCTTAATTATAAAATAATGACTTATTAAAAGAGAAATAATCATTCAATTATCCAATAATGGTTATATATCAATATAAAATATTTTTTTAATAAATCTTTAAAAATTTTTGTGATTTAAAGTTTTCAAAAATAATTTTAAAAAAAATATTTACTTAGATATTTATCCCATTATCTAGCTATTTATTTACATTTTAATTAAAATAATATTTTTCTTTTAATTCTTTAGAAAGGATATTTTTATCTACTGATACATTATTATGTAATATTTCAATGATTTCACGTTTACTATATTTATTTTCTTCTGCATAAGTGATAATATACTCCTTTCCATCCATATTTAAAGGAAAAACAAAGAAATGATAATGTTCAAGAGATTTTGGTAATTGTACATCCATTTTTATATCATTTTGGGAAACTTCAATAGCATTTTGAATAAATGGTGAAAATACAATAGAAGAATTTTTACTTTCCTTTCCGAGATTTGTATTTTCGTTTTTAGACGGTAATTTATAACAAAATGTGTTGTTTAATTTATGACTTATTCGTGGTTTTATTGATTTAATGATTTCCGAAGGAATTTTATCGTTATTTTCTTGACTACTTAAATCATAAATTAATTCGATACTATTTGTTAGTTTTCTAACTGTAAAAGATTTATCCTTATTATCTATTTTAACTTGATTTGAAATAGTATTGAATACAATGTCAATAGCATCAATAATTACATTACGACGTAATTCATCATATCTTTTTTGAGATAAATTTTTAACCACCTCAGACATTTTTATTTTAATATTTTTTTTATCCTATAATAAAAAAATATAGTTTGACTTTATATTTTAATGAATAATAAATCAATTGTTTTATTAAATTTATTTTATCTTTATATCAATTAATAAAAATCAATTGTTTCATTAAAATTTACTAATGTTGTTATAACCATTTTTATTTCTTTTTTTTTTTGAAAAATAAAATTAGTGTTTTCTAATAAAAAATATATATAAATAAAATTTATTTATTTACTATCCTGTTTTAAGTAAATTATTGTATTTTATTATAATCAAGGATATTTGAAATGAATATTAAATATAAATTTAAAATTTTTATTTTTTTATTCAGATTTTGTAAATTAAATCTTTATTATAATATACTAAACTATAATTTATTATATGATATAATATTGTTTAGTAATCTATAATGTTTGAAATATTAAGATATTTAAAATGATAAAAAAGAATTTTACATAATATCAAAAATTATATAAGCGATATAACGATAAAAATAAAACCTATTTGAATATATATATCCATAAGAAAAGGAATTCTATATAAAAAATTTTTTTATATTTTAAAAATTTTCGTAATCAGTAATGCTTAAAGATAAAAATAAGAATATAATAAACCAAGTAAAAGGAAAGAGTTATAATTCTCAGCAAACATTAATTCAAAAAATTAAACATAATTTAAGTAATAGTGTTAGAGGAACGTTTAGTAATACTGTATTTATATCCGATTTTATTGAATTTTTAAATCTTCATATATTCAATAGGAAGTTTAATGAGATAATCGAAAAAAGATTTACCAAATTAAATATACCTATGTTATATATGATCTTCATAATTAGAAAATATTATTTCCAAAATTTTTCAGAAAACTTTGTATCAAATGAAAAACAGATAGAAATAGTTAAAAATTTATTAAAAGATTTTATTAAAGAATATAATAATAATTATGAAGATTATTATATGGATATACAACGCTATAACATTACTTATAATATAATTGTATACGATAATTTCATTATTGATTTTGATACAGAACGATAAAAAATAAAGAGATAATAATTATCTCTGCTTTTTCAAAGAATATTTAAAATTCAAAAAAAAATTATAAATCTATATTATCTATATAGATTGGTATTAGTAGATAATATAAGAAAATATTTAACTCTAACCTACATATGTATAATTTTTTAATATTTTTAAAATAAAAAACAAATGAATAAAATAATATTCATTTATAATTGGGAATTGCTAATAAAAAACAATTCCCCAGTTATTATAGGATTTGGATATAGTAATATTAGAAATGACAAAGTATCAATTATTATAGATAATTATCCTTTATACAAATTTTCACAATATCGTGATTTCAAATTCAATAGCAATTCAAGAAACAATAAAGAAGTACTTTCAAGAAAACTTTTAAGACATTATTTAGAAGGTAATAAAATTATCTTTAAAGTCATGTTCCCTAATTATTCCGAATATTCTTCTTATTATTCGTCAATATTAAATGTGGATATAATTTCAGCGTTTCTGGCTGAATGTAATTTAAATACAATAGGATGGATAGAAATGGAGCACTGGGAGTTAAATTCCAAAGAGAAGTATACTACCTTTGATGAAGAGTATATCGTTCAATATAAAAATATAAAATCTGTTGAAATTAATAGCTATCCATCTCCTTCTATTTTATCTTTTGATATTGAATGTATGTCTCATGATTTCGAATCATTTCCTAATCGATATATATTTGAAGATTATATATCAACTATTAGCCTTGTATTTAATCATGAAAACGAAAAAAAATGTATTGCCATATGCGTTAAATTTGATGATGATATTAATGTCATCAATAAAAATGAATTTGAAGAAATTGATGCAAAATTTTTTCCTTTTTTGGATCTTCAATCGTTTAAAGCTGCATGTATCGAGCAAAGTATCTTTAAAATTGATATGAAAAAATATGAAGCCCAAAAATTTAACAAAGAAAACAAAAATAATATAGCTAATAAGGTTGAAGATAGCGTAAAAGATAAGGTTGAAGAGAACACTGAAGATAATGTTGAAATTGATGTTGAAAATAATATAGAAAGTAAAGTTGAATGTAATGTTGAAAGTAATGTTGAAAGCAATGTTAAAAATAATGAAGAAAAGCTTGTAGAGGATAATGTTGAAGATAATGCTGAAAATAAGGATAAAAATAATGTTGAAAACGATGTTCCAGAGATTATTGAAAATAATATTAGAAATCATGATTTAGAAAAAGTTGCTAAAAAATTTAAAGAAAATCACGAAAAATTGGATAGAATAATTCGCAAGTTAAAGAGTAGTGATGAAACTTTAAATTTTAGAAATAAGAATTTAATTATTCAAACCAATAAAAATATTTGTAATCCTAATCAATCTAATAATACATATAATTCAGAGGTAAATGAAAGATTTAACAAATTCAAAAATATTTTAATAAAGAAAAGAAGTTATGATGAAGGGATTGTTAATCGATTTAATAGGTTAAGTAATATTTTAAATGCAAATTATAGTGATGATGGTCATAGTAGAATTGATAAGTTTAAAAATATTTTAAATAAAATTGAGAAAGACACGGATCTTCCTATGAACAAGAAAGTTAAAAATCAATATGAAAACTTTGAGAAAATAGAAGATTTCATAAAACGAATGGAAGATAATAAAATGAATAAAAATAATAAAGATTTAGATGAAAGTAAAAATAATGATGAACAATTTGAATATGAAATGATCTATGTATCTACGGAATATGAACTATTGTGTGAATTTTTTAAGCAAATAAGTAAATTTGATCCCGATATTATTATTGGATTTAACACTTTTGGATTTGATTATAAGTATTTAGCACAAAGAGCAGGTATGTATTTGAGCATTGATACGAAGGAGACACCATTCTCTGCTAGTCGAATTTTAAATAAACCTTCCCAATTCAATAATTTAATGGGCGATGAAGTGGAATTATATATTCCGGGTCGTATAGCCGTTGATATATATAAGTATGCTAAATCCTTAAATTTGCCATCCTCAAATTTAAATTATGTTTCGGAACAATTATTAAATAAACATAAAATAGATTTGCCCTATAAAGAAATGTTTTATTTAATCTATGAGAATACGGAAGAATCGTTACATAAAGTGGCAAAATACTGTGTTATGGATTCGATATTGACATTGAATATATTTAATGTTTCTCATCAGTGGATTCAACTTTTAGAAGTAGCAAAAATATCAAGAATCCGTATTGACGAAGTCTATAAAACGGGGCAGAGTAAAAAATTTTCCAATTTGCTTTACAAATATTCTTACGACAATAATATATGTATTGATTTAGATCAATCCAATATTCAAGGGTATAAAGGAGCAACGGTAATTGAACCCAAACCAGGTGTGTATGATTATTGCACTATGCTAGATTTTACAAGTTTATATCCTAGTGTCATCATCACTCACAATATATGCTACACCACATTATTAGATAGTTCAACGATTGATAAATATCCCAAAGATTCGTATCACCGAATTGATATTGGTGATAAAGTATATTATTACACTAAGAATCATATTGGTATTCTACCACAGATGATGAAAGTGCTTTTATCAGAACGTGTACGATATAAAAATTTAATGAAGGAATCCTCTGGTGCGGATTATATTATTTACGACAAGCGGCAATATGCATTGAAAATTCAAGCAAACTCAATTTATGGATGTCTTGGATCTAGCTCATTGAAATTCTTAAGATTTTTACCTGGCGCAGAATGTACCACCGGAATGGGAAGAAATTACTTAAATAAAGCCATAAATATTATTCAAGAAAAAACAAAATTTCATGTCATCTATGGGGATACGGATTCCTGCCTAATCGAATATAAAAAAGAGAAGAAAAGTTTTTTTGAAATGTATTATATCCAAAATAAAAATAGCAATAAAATCAATAACAACGAAAACAACAACAACAATAACAACAACAACAATAACAATAGCAACAATAACAACAACAACATTATTAATGATAATGAAAATGTTCAAAATAATAATTTGGATCATTTTGATACTGATAAATTTGTTAAAGAGTGCAAAGAAGTATCCAATATCGTGACAAATCTACTACCAGAAGGGATGCATCTAAAATATGAAAATACCTTTTCCCGAATGCTTATTATTTCGAAAAAGAAATACTCTGGAATTTTAGCTGATAAGGATAAACCGACTTTATACATAAAGGGTATAGATCTGATTAAAAAGAATACGTGTATTTTTATTCGTGATTATTACAAAATATTTTTATATATGATTCTTTATAAGTATCCGAAAAAATTAATAAAAGAAAAAGTCATTAAAATGAAAAAAGAATTACTAGCTGGTGAAGTTCCTTTTGAAAAATTGATTATGCGTTTATCCATTGGACCAAAATATAAGAATAAATCCTATTACGTATTATTATTTATAAATAATCATAAAAGGTATAATCTTGATTATAAAGTAGGTGAAAAAATTAACTATGTTATTATAAAAACCACCAATTTTTCTTTTAGTAAAGATTCGAATTTATTTGGTGATAAAATTATGTCTTTAGATTTGTATAATAACTTAAAGGAAAAAAGTCTTAAAGATAAAAATATTATTGTACCAAAGTTAGATTATAATTACTATTATAATCATTATGTAAGAAAAGGTTTAATAAATTTATTAAAATCTTACAGTGAAGAGATCAGCGAACTACTTTAAAAATTTTAATATAAATATAGGAATAAAATTTTTATTCATACTGAGTTATTTTTTATAAAACTTTTAATAATAATTACAATTAATTGTATAAAATAAGATAAAAGCAAAGTGTATAATAAAAATTAAAATAAAAAGTACAAGTATAATGTTTTACTTTTCATGAATTTATTTATATTACTGTTATTTAATTTTATTTTTTCATATAGTACAAATTTTATATTTTACATAAAATGTTTTTTTAAAAAAAAAAAAAAGACTTTGTCAGCACTATTATATTTTTGTAATTTCATTAGTTCTATTATTATTAAATTTTTATTATAGTTTATTATTATTACTTTAATTTACACAATATATATTAATGTATTTAATCTACTCTAATTAATATTTCTTGTTTTAATTTAGTATATTTTTTTAAAAATATATTTTAAATTTTTATATATATAATGTAACAAAATTTATATATCATAATATTAAATAATACATGTAAAGTAGTATATATATTTGTATATATATTTTTTAAAAAAATAAAATATATATAACTTTAAAATTAAATATATAGATATTAATATAAAAATGTTTACATTATAAATTATTCATTTTTTTGAAAATAACATTTGTTAATAATAATATTATAATAATATCCTTTATAAGGAATAATTATTTAAATTTTATCATTGTATATTCCAGTAATAATTTTTGCTGATACGGAAGATAAACTATCTTTAACGCCGTATAAAATATTTTCTAAAACGCTATAAGGATCTTCAAAGGACAATTTTGAAATAAATGAGTAATCATCATTTTTCATTCCGAAACGTGACATTGGTACGATGGTATTATTCCGACACATGAAGTTAGTAAGTAATTCAATATGTTGATTATTGTAGTACGATTTATCGATATTAGTAATTCGTTTTAATTGCTCTAGAATATTTTGTTTTCGAGTGTTATGATCAACATATTTTGAAGTACCATAAACGGTATAACGAGAACGATCAAGATCAATATATTGATTTTCGAAAAGAGGGTCAAGATTTCTTCCGACGACTTCCACGTAAAATTCTTCTTCTCCAAGCATTTTAGAAGTGACAGTTTTTACTCCTTTAGTTCCTGTTAAAGAAATATCACTTAGTAATTTGATAATTTTTTCATCTTTTATTTTAACATAATTACTATCAAGTATATAGTAATTTTCTTTTTCTTCAAACTTTAAATTATTTATTTTAAAATAATCTAATAAGCTATCGTTAGTAATATTTGATTCATTTTTAATTTCGATATGACGTTCTTCATCATTTTTATTTTGGGTATGAAAATTTTCTTCATATTGCCATTCATTTTTATTCTGTTCGTTATCACTTAAAACATATTTATCATTGCAGTCATCATCACTTTCCAAGTTTATTACGTTATTAGGATAATTTTCTTTTACTTTATAAACACATAATATATCTTCTTCAACAACATATTCTACACCATTACTATCTAACCAGTCTAATATTTTTGAAGCTGGGCTTTTAAATTCAATATAAAGATTCTCAAGATTAAATGAAGAATCCCACTTTCCAAGAATGTTTTTAGAAACTTTTAAATATTGTTTGATAGTTTGGTGTATGATGAGAGGGTGAAGTCTATGGGCAAAAACACTATGGGAATAAAGATAAAAACGTAAATTAAAACCGTTATAAACCACATCTAATACAATATCTTTTAAATTTATATATTTAAAACTATTTAAAATTCTTTCTTTTGAATCTTCATCATAATCGTCTGGTTTTAAATAAAATTCAACTACACTTAACTCTGTTTTATTATGAGTTATATTATATAACTCTTTCAAACCATTAATCGTATCATCGCCTGCAAGTTTATGAAAATAACTCAAAGCTGATTGAGTGACCGGTTCTCCAATTGACTGAGCCGCTAGAATTCCAACATGAGTATTTGCTGCCACTTTATGTGAATTAATATGATTTATAACTATTTTAACAAATTCATCGGGTTTAAAATTTGGCGATTTCCTTTTTTGTTCAAGAAATTTTCTAATTTTTTGAATTAAATTTTTAATGTATACTTGAAAATGAATAATCTCATTAGAAAATGGATTAGATATTTCATTACAAATATAATTAATGTCTGATTCAGAAAAATATTCTTTAGTCATTTATTTTTAAATAATTTTATTAATTTTGGTTTATGAAAACGAATATATTATTATCATTTTATTTAAGAAATATAAATATAAATAAAATTTTTACATCTATATAATAAATTTTTTTTTTTATATATAATTAAATTATTATGTTAAAATTAAAATAAAGAAAACAATAAATAAATTTAATTCATTACATGGATTAAAGAAATCAATAAAATTAGTTGATTTGATGAAATATTTTTTTTTTTTTGTTTTAAAAAATATAAACTAAATATATATATATATATACACCATAAATTTTTAAATATATAAATAATAAAAAATCAATATATAAAACATAATTTTTAAATATATAAATAATAAAAAATATATATATAAATTATATATAAATATATAAATTTAAACAATAATAATCTATAAATAATGAGGATGTTTCTGAACAAAAACGAAACTTAATATATCATATAGTCAGAATTATTTTTATTTTGTATAATTATTGAACCATCAATATTTCTATTTAATAATAAATATGGTTTATTTTTCATCCCAGGTTTATAAGGAATAAATTTTGCTTTGCATGGATAATATTTATTATTTGACCATACACCATATACAATTATATTATTGTTTTCTTCATTATCTTTTGATGTACTATAGTAATGATATGCACTTATATCTTTAACATGGTCATACAAATCAGATAATTCTGGTAATAAGGATTCCAATTGACTTGAAGAGATGATAGATACTTCAGGAATTATATTTGAATAAAACGAATACCACAAATAGCAATTTGTTTTTTCTATGCGTTCCTCAGCGATAAGAATAACGTGGTCATCTTCCTGTACGAATTGTTTAACACAATTTTGTAAATCGTTATTATCGATAATTGATATGTTATTTTTAGAATATAAGGAAAATATTGCTTTGACTAAAGGATCGTCCTTATAAAATAATTTAGATGATGAGGAAATAATAAATTCATATCTGTAATTTGATACTGTATATAATTTAGTAGTATTGAGCATGATGACAAGGAAAGAAAAAGAAGAATTATAATTATACAAATAATTAGAAACGGCATAAGGATAAACCTCTGAATTATCATCAACAGAAAAGGCTAAAATATTTATTTTCTTGGCGTCTATGTTTTCATTTTCAAAATATCTTGAATTATTAATCCTATTCTTCACTGAATTTATAAAATTCTCTTTCGAGGGAATTCCAATATAGGAATGACATTTAGGACACCTTTTGAATTCAATTAGCGAGTCAACAATATCAAAATGGACTCTATATAACATTGATAGTTCAAATCCATATGGCACAAATAATGTTGGAGGCAAGATACCTTTACTATTTTCATCAAGATGA
>JACVTC010000298.1:17500-53777 GCA_016946835.1 Neocallimastix lanati (nom. inval.) | reverse complement strand
TTTTTTTCATCATTTTATTTTGTAATTTAAGTATTTTATTTTTTATTATTTTTTTTTTTTTTTTTTTTTTTTTTTATATTTTTTTTTTTTTTTTTTTGAATTATGATATCATATATAATTAAGTATTTTATTTTATTTTATTTATTATATTATTATGATTATTATTATGTATTATTTTAATTATATATCTAATTAGGTTAATAATTCAATTTTTTTCATAATTTTCTAATTTTATTTTATTTTATATTATTATTATTATTATTATTATTTTTTTTTTTTTAAATTATTTCAATTTAAAATAAAATAATAAAATGACTGGATCCCTATATAAATATAATTAAAAGAAAAAAAAAAGAAAAAAGAAAAAAAGTTTCATCAATAAAATAGTTAAATTGTTTATCAATAATAAAATTTTTTCTTTTTTATAATTTATAAAAAAAAAATTATAATTTATATAAAAAAAAATTAATTTATTAAATAAATAAAATAAATAAATAAGTATATATATAATCATATTATCTTATTATTATAATTATTATTATTGAATTCAAAAAAAAAAAAAAAAAAAAAAAATCTACTTTTTTATATCCTTCAAAAATTTAAAAGAAGTTAACAAGTGCTAAAAAAATATCTATTTATATTTATATATGGATATTTGATACTGTTAATAGAATATATTATTATTATTATTATTATTATTATTATTATTATTATTTATTATTATTATTTATTATTATTATTATTATTATTATTTATTATTATTATTATTATTATTATTATTATTATTATTAAAGTTATTTTTATTTTTAATGTTTTCTTCTATTAAATTCATTAATTGAGCGTTAGAGTATCTATTTTAAATTGCAAAAACTACTTTATGCTTCATTTTTTATTTATTTAATCTATTATACATATATATATATTATTATTATTATTTCACATTCTTTGATGGTTGTAATTAAAATTAAATGGATTAAATATTTAATCAGTAGGTTTTTTCATTAATTTTAAAAGTTAACGATACTGTATAAATTAATGAATGTATAATTATTTATTTAAATAAATAAATCTTTGACTAAAATATTTAATATATTTATAAATCAAAGAATTGAAATTTTAATGAATAAATAGTTAAATAGATAATAATTTATTATAAAAAAAATTTTTTTTTCTGGTTGGACAATTTCATATAATAAATAAATAAATAAATAAATATCAAATAAATAAATAAATATATATAAATAAATATATAAATAACTTAATAAATATATAAATAACTTTTTAAATAATAAAATTAAAATTTATATAATTCATTAATAATCAAATAAAGTCATTAGGATGAATTAATCGTGAAAAGGTGAACGTTTAATTCGATATATTATTCATTTATTTTTTAATAAATTTAAATTTTTTTTTTTTTTTTTTTTTTTTTTAGACCAACCAAAAGTTATTAATGGATAATTAAATAAATTGAATTTAAAAAGTTTTTTTTTTTTTTTTTATATCATATATTTATTCAATTTATATTATTTATTCAATTATATGATTATGTATTAACCATTCATTATTAATTCATTAATTAAATATAATTATATGTTTATTATTATTATTATTATTAATTTTTTTTTTTTTTTTTTTTTTTTTTTTTTTCATTTATTATAATTATTTTTTTCTCTTAATTTTTTTTTATTTATTTATATATAATAAATGATAATGCGTAATAATTATTAAAATTAATATATAATTAAGATATAATTAAAAAAATAATTAGAATAAAATTTATAATAAAAAATAAAAAAAAAATAATTAATAATTAATAATAATAATAATAATAATAAATAATAAATAATAATAATAATAATAATAATAATAATAATACTAATAATAATAATAATAATAATAATAATAATAATAATAATAATAATAAAAAAAAAAAAAAAAAAAAAGAAATCTATATGTAAAATTAAAAAATCTATTTGATATTAAATTAAAAATCATTATTTTTTCCTTTTTATGAGATGAAAAACTTTAAAATATATAATATATATTTATATATAAAAAAAGTTTTTTTTTTTAATTAAAACCTTCCCAATATAGAAATATCAGTTCATATATAAAGAGAAATAAAGAAATAAAAAAAAAAAAAAATCTTGAAATTTTTTTAATTATTTTTATTTTCATTACCTTTTTTTTTTTCTTTAAACAATTTAAATAGAAGAAAGTTATTGATAACAAATTAAGTTTTAATTTTTTTTTTTAATCATTTTATTTTTCATTTAAAAAATAAAAAAAACTATTATCTATTAAACATGTTAACTTACAACGAAGTATCTATTTTTTTTTTTTTTTTTGTTAATAAATGATAAAATATATATATACATATATATATATAAAATAGAAAAAAAAAAAAAAAAATTTACAATATAAGAAGAGAATAGATGATACGTAGAGAATGAAAAAATTTTTTTTAAAGAATATTGTGTTATATATTATTCTGTATTTGATATGTTTCTAAGAGACAAAAATAAAAAAAAAAAAAAAAAAAAAAAAAAAATAGAACAAAAATAAAATAAAATAAAGTTACAATAAAAACAAAATCATATAAAAATCAAAATAAAAAATCAAATAAAAAAAAGAGGAATAATAAAATAATATTTTTTTCTTTTTTTTTTTTTTTTTTTTTTTTTTTTTTTTTTTTAAATTTAAAATAGATAATTGATAATTTATTATACATTATTTTTTTTTAAAATTATTTAATTAAATAGGATATTCAAAACCTTTTCAAGTATACTACTTTCAATGGCAGTAGTAAAAAGACTTATATTAAAGATGATCAAGACTTATTAAAAAAAATATTAGATAACAATAAGAAAGTTATTCGAAACAAAACTAGTACTAATCCCAATTTTTATAAGGATTTAGCTAAAGGACAACATCCAAAAGTTTTATTCATTGGTAAGTCTTTTTTTTTTTTTTTTTTTTTTTTTTTTTGAACATAAACAACAACAGTAACAAAAAAAAAAATAAAACATTATTAGTATTTTTTTTTTTTTTTGTTACTGTTTTTTTTTTTTATAAAAAATATATATATAATACTATTAGTATTTTTTTTTTTTAGTATTTTTTTTTGTTAATGTTTTTTTATAAAAAATATATACATAATATTATTAGTATTTTTTTTTTTTTTTTTTTTTTTTTTTTTTTTTTTTTTGTTATTTATATTCAAAAATATATATATATATATAATACAATTAGTATTTTTATTTTATTTTATTTTTATTTTTTTTTTTGAAAGGATACTAAAAAAAAAAAAAAAATAATGTAATTAAAAAAAATTATTATTATTATTATTATTATTATGAATAGGATGCTCTGACTCTAGAATTCCAGTATCCGTTACTGGACTTGACGCCGGAGAAGTTTTTGTTCATCGTAATATTGCCAATGTTATCCTTAAGAATGATATTAACAGTGGTAGTGTTATTCAATATGCTGTAGAACATTTAAAGGTAGAATACATTATTGTTTGTGGTAGGTTTAATTTTTTATTTTTTTTTTTTTTTATTTTTTTGCTCTTTTGTTTTCTTTAATTAAAAAAATTAAATTAAAGATAACTATAAATTAAAAAAGTAGAGAAAATTAAAATCCATATAATAATAATAATAATAATAATAATAATAATAATAATAATAATAATAATAATAATAATAATAATAATAATAATAATTAAATATATATAAAATATTACAATTATTATAAATATTCACACACACAAACACACACATATATATATATATATATATATATATATATTTTTTTTTTTTTTTTTTTTTTTTCCTCTAATACAAAAATAGGCCATACACATTGTGGTGGAGTTGCTGCTAGTCTTGTAAAATATTTATTAAATAATAATACTTATTAATTTATTATTATTGCTCTTACTATGATAATTTTTTTTTTATGAAATATAGTAATAATGAATTTGAAATAGAAAATGATATAATAGAAGATTTTTAACAATTACTAATATAAATATTAATATTCATTATAATGTTATTATTATTATTATTACAAAAATAATATATTATATATATATATATATATTTTTTTTTTTTTGTTACTATTATTTATTTACCATTTAAAAATTTTTTTAGGAACATGAAGATTTAGGTTTTATGGGAGGCTGGATTAATAATATTAAAAATGTATACAATCAACATGAAAAAGAACTTCATCGTAAGTTTTTTTTTTTTTTTTTTTTTTTTTTTTTTTTTTTTTTCAAATACAGTACTTAATAAATAAAATTAATATATATCGATCTTTATATTCAAAAAAAAATATATATAATACTATAGTATTTTTTTTTTTATGATACTAGTTATTAATAAATTATCTTTTTTTTTTTTTTTGTAATTTAATACTTTTAATATAATTATAAACTACTTTATTTTTTTTTCTTTTTGATTTTATTTTCATTATTCATTATTTTATTATTAAAAGAATTAAATGAAGATGATAAGAAAACCGCACTCAGTGAATTGAATGCAGTACAATCCGTATTTAATATTGTGTCAAATCCAGTTATTACGAATGCATGGAACAATGGACAAAAATTAACGGTAGTGGGATGGATGTATGAAATTGAAAGTGGTAAACTTCGTGAATTAGATTGTAGTTTTTCAAGTATAGAAGACCTCAATAAAATAAATCAATAAACTCTTAGTATACATATATATATATAATTTTTTTTTTTCGCTAAAATATAATATAAATATAATAAAAAATATTTATGTTAATATATATAGAGAAAGGGGAAAAAAAATAATAATAGAAATAACCTTATTTATCTATTTTAACTATAGATGTAATAGTTAATTTAATTTAGATATTTTATCATTATTTTTTTTAATAAAAAAAAAAAAAAATTATTAAAGCCATATTGACTTGATATATCAAAAAATGTATTTTTTTTTTTAATTATATTTATTTTTTTAAAATTATTATTTTTTTTCTTAAATTATTTATGAAGGCTTTATTTTTTATCTATTTATTAACAAAGAAATTATTTTTAAATGTGTATTTTTTTTTTTATTTTTTTTTTTTTTATACTTTGACATATAAAGAGAATTTTTTTTTTTTTTTTTTTTTTTTTTTTTTTTTTACTTTGATATATAAAGAGAATTTCATAATAGCTCATTATTTGATATATATGTAGTTATGTGTCATGGATAATACTACTTTTAATTAATTATATATATATATATATATATATTTTTTTTTTTCTTCTGTTAATAAAATATTATTACTATTATTGATTTAAACTTGATATGTTTAAATGAGAGAGAGATCGAAGGCTCTGATGTCCCCTCCCCGTTCATTCTTCATTAATCTCAATCTAAATATATATAAATATATAAATATATAAATATATAATATATAATAATATATATTAATAGTCAATAAATGTATTATAACACAAATCTTTTATATAACTAAGAATAAAAGAATAATGAACAAATATTAATATATTTATGTCACCTTTATAGAATATTAATATCTTTTTTTTTTTTTTTTTTTTTTTTTTTTGGATTTATAAATACAATAATGAAATTCTGTATCAATATTAATGGATAATAAATAATAAATAATAAATAATTGAATAAATAATAAATAAATAATGGAATATAAAATAATAAAAAATAACAAATAAATAATAAATAATTGAATAATAATATAAGATTTTTGCATTATAAATATTATACATTTTTATTAACCTATTTTAAATTTATCTATAACTTATTATTATTATTTATTTATAATAATATATATATATATATATATAAAAGAAGAAATTCCATTATTATCATCACTATTTTCCCATCAACAACAACAACAATAACAACAACAACAACAATAATAATAATAAAATTAATATTACTATTAATTATTTAATTTTTTATATGAAAATTTTTATTTTATTTTATTTATTTATTTATTTATTTATTTTTTTTTTTTAAATATACATATATATTTAAAAAAATAAACTTTTTTTTTTTTTATTATTTTGATTAGTGAATTTCAAAAAAGTAATTTGTAATTTGTAAAACAAATAATTTAAAAGAATAAATAGATTTAAATAGTTTTTATAAACTATACATATAAAATTATAAAATAATAATAATAATAATAATAAAATAAAAAAAAAAAAAAACATTTATATTTTTTGATACATTTTTTTTTTATTTTTTATTTTTTATTTTTTATTTTTATTTATTATTATTATTATTATTATTATTATTATTATTATTATTATTATTATTATTATTATTATTTTTATTATTATTATTTTTATTTTATCTCTATATAATTATTTTATCAATCAATCTATCTATCTATCTATATATGTAAATACAAATAATGTTATATATATATTGATATATATATATAGTTAAAGGTTTTGTTTTAAATTCATTAATTCTATTTTTTATATTTATTTTTAAAAGTTTATATTTTATTTTATTTTATTTTATTTTTTGTCTTTAATCTCTTAAATATTATAAACTTTTTTTTTTTTTTGGTTTTTATCTTATTAATTTTCTTTTTATTACTTTATATTAATTTTTATTGTATATTACGTTTTTAAATTATTATTATTATTATTTTTATTTATTTTTATTTTTGTTTCATTCTGTACCATTTTCAAGGTTTCTACGTTGAATTTGTTCTTTTTTTAAGTCTTCAACATCATATATATAGGAATAAGCAGCAATATAATAATAAAGCTAAACGATAGAATAAAATAATATTAAATAAATAATAATTATAATAGTAAATATATATATATAGTATATATTTTTTAAATATGAATGTTTAGTACGTATGTAATTTACTTAATTAATATTAAAGGTTTATATAAATATATATATACTTAAATATTTACATAAAAAATAAAAATAGCAATTTCAACGGCTACACTAAAATACTTCAATGATTGCACATATTTTTTTAATTCTTCACCACTACCACCTTGTTCTCCAGTAATTATATTTAGTTTTGTATTAAGTTCTTCATAATTAATGCTATTATTTTCAACAAATACGTTTTTAATTTTGATAATAATTTGATAAATACTACTGATAAATATTAAAGGAAAAATATATATTAATTGCTTCATAAGTTTTATATTTTTATTTCTCTTTATATATGTATATATTTTATTTTTAAATGGAATAATTTTTTTTTTTTTTTTTTAAATATATATATATATAATATAAAAGATTTTTTTGTTAAAAAAAAAATAATATTAATTAATTATACAAATAATTAAAATAAAATTTATTTAAATATTTTTTATTTTTTATTTTTTATTTTTTATTTTTTTTATTTTAATTTTTATTATTTTTTTTAAAAAAAAAAAATAAATAAAATGAAATAATATGTATTTATTTTATTAAAATTATAAATTTATAATATTTAATTTAATTATATTAAATTTACTTTTAGACTGCTTATGAAAAATACCCCGAGACTTAAAAAGCATATGATAATTATAACAATGTTTATAATCAACTCTAGTTTAATATTTTCAAGAATCATAATAGACGATAAAAGCTTAAATATTAACCAAACCTATAAATAATAATAATAATAATAATGTATACATATATGCATATATATATATAATTTTTTTTTTTTTTTTTTTTTTTTAGTATTTATACATATATATAAAAGTATAATATGACAAAAATAATCTTTATTTCTATATTATTATTTTTTTTTTAAAAAAAAAAAAAAAAAAAAAAAAACTAGATTAAAATAAATTAATAATCATTTTTATTACCATAATTAGTGAAGTACAAAGTTTGATGGCCGAGTCTAATGGCATACAAAAACAGCAAATAAACTTATTTACTATTGGTAATGAAAAATCATTTTTATCTTCTTTAGGTTTTTTAATTAATTTTACCATTTTCTTTTTATAATTTATTATTACTATTATTATTATTATTGTTGTTTATTCAATTTAAATATGTATATATATATATTTTTACTTTTTTCTTTTATTCGATTTAAATAAGTATTTTTATTTTATTTTGTTTTATTTTATTTTATTTTATTTTATTTTATTTTAATTTGTTTTATTTTATTTTGTTTTATTTTATTTTATTTTAATTTGTTTTATTTTATTTTGTTTTATTTTGTTTTATTTTATTTTATTTTGTTTTGTTTTATTTTATTTTATTTTGTTTTGTTTTATTTTATTTTTTCCATTTATTTATCTTAAAATAAATATTCTATATATTAATATTTAAATATTAAGTTCAAATATTTACATCTATCTTATTTTCTCTTCTTATAAGAAAAGAAATTTTAAACTTTATATTTTTTTTAATAAATAAAAAAGAAAGAAAAAGTTAACTAAAACTATATTAAAAGAATTATTTATTTATTTATTTTTTTTTTAAACACTTTTTTTTTTTAATTATTTATTTATTTAATTTTTATTTATTTAATTTTTATTATTTAATTTTTATTTATTTATTTATTTTTATTATTTATTTATTTATTTATTTATTTTTTTCATTTTCTTCCATTCTTTGTGTTTTTATACAAAATTAATAAAAAATAAGTAAAAAAAAAAAAATAAATAAAAATAAAAATAAAACAAAAAAATTTTTTTTTTCTTTTTTTTTTTTTTACTTATTTTATTATATTTTAGAACATTTTGGGAAAATAAAATTTATGAATATGAATTAAATTTAATTTCATTTCATTTGAATATATAAATTTAAATTTATAAGGAAAAAATTGACTAAAAAGCATAAAAAAAAAAAGCATAAAAAAAGAAAAAAATTTATTATTATTATTATTTTAATTAATTAATTAGGTGAAGAAATGTTACACAAAACTTTATTATTATTTATTATCCAAAAAAAGAAGAAAAATATTTAAAAAAAGTAATTAAAAAAAAAAAAAAAAGTAATAATAAAACAAAAAGTATAAAAAAAAAAAAAATTTAAAAATAATTTAAATTATGGTGTAATAATTCAATAATATAAGAAATTTTTATTTATTACTATTTTACTATTTTATTTCAATTTGTCATTCATTTGAATGTACTAATAAACATTTATTTATTAGTATAAATCCATGGATGAACATACATATCTTTACACATCTATGAATGTATGTAATGTATGTAATGTAATGTACATCTATGATACAATAATAGATAATAGATTATAGATGTTGCCATCATTTAATTATTCATTCAATTTTTTTTTTTATAATAAATAAAGTTTATATATTTAATATTTATCTTTTAATTTGGGCGTAAATTTTTTCATTTTTTTTTAATTTATTTTGATTACTTTAAATTAATTCATAATATATGTATTCATTTATATACAAAAAAACTAATTATTAAATAATAAATAATTGAATAATAAATAATAAATAATAAATAATAAATAATAAATAATAAAAAATAAATAATAATTAATAAATAATAAATAATAAATAATAAATAATAAATAATAGATAATAAATAATAGATAATAAATAATAAATAATAAATAATAAATATTAAATATTAAATATTAAATAATATATAATAAATAAATAATAAATAATAAATAATAAATAATAAATAATAAATAATAAATAATAAATAATAAATAATTGAATAATAAATAATAAAAATAATAAATAAATAATAAATAATAAAAAGAATATTTATTAATAAATAATAAATAAAAAAAGTATTTAATAATTGAATAATAAATAATTAAATAAATAATAAATAATAAATAATAAATAATAAATAATTAAATAAATAATAAATAATAAATAATAAATAATTGAATAATAAATAATAAATAATTAAATAATAAATAATAAATAATTAAATAATAAATAATTAAATAATAAATAATAAGAAGAGTATTTATTAATAAATAATAAATAATAAATAATAAATAATAAATAATAAATAATAAATAATAAATAATTAATAATAAATAATAAATAATTAATAATAAATAATAAATAATTAAATAATAAATAATAAATAATAAATAATTAAATAAATAATAAATAATAAATAATAAATAATTGAATAATAAATAATAAATAATTAAATAATAAATAATAAATAATTAAATAATAAATAATTAAATAATAAATAATAAGAAGAGTATTTATTAATAAATAATAAATAATAAATAATTAAATAAATAATAAATAATAAATAATAAATAATTGAATAATAAATAATAAATAATTAAATAATAAATAATAAATAATTAAATAATAAATAATAAATAATAAATAATTAATAATAAATAATAAATAATTAATAATAAATAATAAATAATTAAATAATAAATAATAAATAATAAATAATTAAATAAATAATAAATAATAAATAATAAATAATTGAATAATAAATAATAAATAATTAAATAATAAATAATTAAATAATAAATAATAAGAAGAGTATTTATTAATAAATAATAAATAATAAATAATTAATAATAAATAATAAATAATAAATAATAAATAATAAATAATAAATAATAAATAATAAATAATTAAATAAATAATAAATAATAAATAATAAATAATTGAATAATAAATAATAAATAATTAAATAATAAATAATAAATAATTAAATAATAAATAATAAATAATAAATAATAAATAATAAATAATAAATAATAAATAATAAATAATAAGAAGAGTATTTATTAATAAATAATAAATAATAAATAATAAATAATAAATAATAAATAATAAATAATAAATAATAAATAATAAATAATTAATAATAAATAATAAATAATTAAATAATAAATAATAAATAATAAATAATAAATAATAAATAATAAATAATAAATAATAAATAATAAATAATAAATAATAAATAATAAATAATAAATAATAAATAATAAATAATAAATAATAAATAATAAATATTAAATAATAAATAATAAATAATAAATAATAAATAATAAATAATAAATAATTGAATAATAAATAAAAAATAATAAATAATAAATAGTAAATAATTAAATAATAATTGAATAATAAATATTAAATAATAAATAATAAATAATAAATAATAAATAATAAATAATAAATAATAAATAATAAATAATAAATAATAAATAATTAATAAATAATAAATAATAAATAAATAAATAATAATAAATAATTGAATAATTATTGATTTATATTTATATTTTAAATAAAAAAATAAAAAAGAAAAAAAATGTCCAATTTTTTATCATCCTTATTTAATAATAATATTAAATAGGTAAATTTTCCATTTCACTTAATATATTTCATAATAATATTCATAATAATATTCATAATAATATTCCTAATATTATAATATTCCTAATAATATTCATAATAATATTCATAATAATATTCCTAATAATATTACTAATATTATAATATTCATAATCATATTCATAATAATATTCATATTAATATTTAATATATTAATTAAAAATTTTCCAGTATTAATTTTTTTTTTTTTAGATTAAAGGGGATAAAAAGAATTTTTAATTTAATTAAATTTACTAAGTAAATGAAAATAAAAAAAAAAAAAAAATTAAAACCAAAATTATTTAATTATATGGAACAACTAATAATATTTAAGTAATTCCTTTATTTTCAATTAAATAAAAAATATTTATTTATTTTACTATTATTAATGTATTAATTATTTGCATTATTGAAAGGTCTGTTTCAGAATCAATAATAATAATAACAATTAAAAGAATAAACTCAATAAATAAGCATTTAAGAAACATTTAATAATAGAAATATGGTTTATTTTGAGAAATATTATATTTTATTATTCAATTATTATTCAATTATTTATTTATTATTTATTATTTATTATTCTATTTATTTATTATTCAATTATTTATTCAATTATTTATTATTTATTATTTATTATTTATTATTCTATTTATTTATTATTCAATTATTTATTCAATTATTTATTATTTATTATTTATTATTTATTATTTATTATCTAATATTTATTATTCAATTATTTATTATTTATTATTTATTATTTATTATTTATTATCTAATATTTATTATTCAATTATTTATTATTTATTATTTATTATTTATTATTTATTATTTATTAATAAATACTCTTCTTATTATTTATTATTTAATTATTTATTATTTAATTATTTATTATTTATTATTTATTTATTTATTATTTATTATTTATTATTTATTAATAAATACTCTTCTTATTATTTATTATTTAATTATTTATTATTTAATTATTTATTATTTATTTATTTATTATTTATTATTTATTATTTATTAATAAATACTCTTCTTATTATTTATTATTTAATTATTTATTATTTAATTATTTATTATTTATTATTTATTTATTTATTATTTATTATTTATTATTTATTATTTATTATTTATTATTTATTATTTATTATTTATTATTTATTATTTATTATTCAATTATTTATTATTTATTATTCCATTATTTATTATTTATTATTCCATTATTTATTATTTATTATTCCATTATTTATTATTTATTATTTATTATTTATTATTTATTATTTATTATTTATTATTTATTATTATTATTATTTAATTATTTATTATTTAATTATTTATTATTTATTATTTATTATTTATTATTTATTATTTATTAATTATTATTTATTATTTATTATTTATTATTTATTATTTATTATTTATTATTTATTATTTATTATTTATTATTTATTAATAAATACTCTTCTTATTATTTATTATTTATTTATTTATTATTTAATTATTTATTATTTATTATTCAATTATTTATTATTTATTATTTATTATTTATTTAATTATTTATTATTTATTATTCCATTATTTATTATATATTATTCCATTATTTATTATTTATTATTTATTCAAATTATTTCTTATTAAAAAAAAAAAAAAAAAAAAAACTTAAATATTCATTAAATTATTAATTGACCACTAAACAAAAATATATAAATTAAAAATTTGAAAATAGGTTCTTTTTTTCCTTATGGAAAAAAAAAAAAAAAAAAAAGTGTTAATATGAAAATATATTAAAAATTTATGATAGAAAATAAAAAAATAATATATATATATTTTATTTGTATAATATTTGTACTTTATTATATATAAAATCTTTATAATTTTGAGAATTAAATTCATAGATTAAATGAATTTATTAAATGTTAAAATATTCAATAGTAATTATTAAATATAATATAGTATTTTTTTTTTTTTTTTTTTTTTTTTTTTTTAATTTTGATTATATAAAGAAAACTTAAATTAGATATTATTATTAATATTTTAATTTCTAAGTAATTTTTGTGAATTTAATTTTTACATATTAAATGAAATTATTAAATGTTAAAATATTACTATTCAATAGTAATTATTTAGTATAGTACAGTATTATTATAATTATTATTATTATTATTATTTTATTTTTTATTTTTTTTTGCTCTATTTTATATAAAAATTATTAATATTTAGAATAGTTGACTCTTCAAAGTGTATAGTTAAAACTGTTATAACTTTTTAAAATTAAAAGAGTAATTTTATTATTATAATTATTATTATTATTATATTAATAAAATTATTCAATATTTTCTTCAGAGTTCTTAACGGTTTCTACTCTGATAATATTATTTTCAATAAATTCAACATAGGAACCTAACGTCAAAAAATAATATATCTAATAGTAATAATAACATCAAATGAAAATAATATAAATTATAAAATATAAATATTAAATTGATAATTATTTTTATTGAATTAAAAGATTTATAAAAAAACTAAAAATATTGAATTCTATATATATAAAAATAAAATAAAATAAAATAAAATAAAATTAAAAAAAAAAAATACTTACATAAATTAATAATGGTAATAAATATGAGAATATGGAGAAAAATTTCAAATAACTTATGTAATTATCAAGTTCGTAATTTGGTAAATTTGGAAAAAAGTTTTTTATTAAAACTTTCATATTTTCATAATAATAATCACTTGTAAATACTTTTAAAAGTTTAATATTGCTAAATAAAATATAATATACTAAGTATAATAAAAACAAATTGAGGTATTGATCCATACAAATATAATTTTTCTATATATTATTTATTTATTTTATTGATAAAAATATATAAGAATAAATAAATAATGACCAAAAAATTTTTTTATTGTTAAAAATTTAAATTTAGTTAAAATATAAAGTAATGAGCTTTATTTATATTATTAATAAATATTTATTATTTATTTTAAAAAACAATGTAATACTTACTTTATGAACACCATACAAAAATATTAGAGCTGAGAAGATAATAATAATATAAATGAGAATATCTATATTAATAGGTTTTTTTATTATAATTATTACTTTTGTTAATAGGAACCATATCTTTTATATAATAAATAGTTTTTATAGTATATATATATATATATATATATTATAAACAAAATAATTTTATTAAAAAAAGTAATTAATAATTCAATATTTTGAATTGGGTTTTATATATATATATATATAAATATATATACATTTATCATATATTTTTTATTAAAAAAAAAAACAAAAAAACAAAAAAAACAAAAAACAAAAACAAAGTATATATATATATATTCATAAATAATATGTAAATAGGAAACAGATATTTACTATTAATAACACGGTGGAGAGTTTTATAGAGTAACCTAATGGAAAGCAGCAACATAACCAACATTTGTTTATTTGAGGAAAATTTCTTTTAAATTCAATATTTTCATGTTTTATTACCTTTTTAATATCATTTTTTACTGCATAGGTCTTTTCTTTATCACTTAAAGAATTCATTTTTTATTTATTTATTATTAATATTTTTTTTTTGCTAACTCTATATAATTATATTTTATAAATTCAATTTATATTTTTATTTTTTTTCAATATTTATTTTTAGTGAATATTTTTCCCTTTTTTTTTTCCTCTAAGTTTTATGGAAAGGTTCAAAAAAAAAAACTTTTTTTTTTTTTTTTTAATTATTAAATGAATTATTTTCAAACTTTTTTAATATTTTTTTTTGAACTTTTTCAAGTTTTGTTTGTATTTTATATATATAATATATAATATAATATATATATATATATTTTATTTATTTATTTATTTAATTATGGAAATTGACACAAAAAATATTCTTTTTAATAGTAATTCATTAAAAAAAAAAAAAAAACATTAAAATAAAGTTTTTTTTTAATTCTGAACGAACCAAGAAATTCATTTACAAATTTAAAAAGTGGAATAAAGTAAAGCCACAAACAATAATATATTTATAGTATATTTTAATTAATATTTTAATGAAAATACTTTAATAAGCCTTTGTACTCAAAGGATAATGAATTGTCAAATTTGTTTTGATTTGTTTAACATAAGAAAGTTTTAGTTGAAATTTTTTTTTTTTTTTTTTTAAAAATTATTATTACCAAAATATTTTGTACGATAAGGATGATTGATCCTAAACTTTAATAATTTTAAATTATAAATCCGTTTAAAAAAAAAAAATAATTGAATAATGGAAATAATCAATAATTAAATAATGGAATAATAAATAATGAATAAATAAATAATAAAAAGAGTATTTATTAATAAATAAATAATGGAATAATAAATAATTAAATAATAAATAATAAATAATAAATAATAAATAATAAATAATAAATAATAAATAATAAATAATAAATAATAAATAATAAATAATAAATAATAAATAATAAATAATAAATAATGAATAAATAAATAATAAAAAGAGTATTTATTAATAAATAAATAATGGAATAATAAATAATTAAATAATAAATAATAAATAATAAATAATAAATAATAAATAATAAATAATAAATAATAAATAATAAATAATAAATAATAAATAATAAATAATAAATAATAAATAATAAAAAATAAATAAGTAAATAATAAATAATAAATAATAAATAATAAATAATAAATAAATAATAAATAATAAATAATAAATAATAAATAATAAATAATAAATAATAAATAATAAATAATAAATAATAAATAATTGAATAATAAATAATAAATAATAAATAATAAATAATAAATAATAAATAATAAATAATAAATAATAAATAATAAATAATAAATAATAAATAATTAAATAAATAAATAATAAATATTAAATATATTTAATATTAATTAATAATATATAAATAAATAAATAAATAAATGACAGATAATTTTAAAGTGGAGTTAAGAAAAGAGAATAAAATAAAATAAAATAAATAAATAAATAAAAAAAAGAATTTTAAACTAAAACTCTTAAAATAAATAAATAAATAAAAATACCAAAAAAAAAAAAAAAAAAAAAAAAAAAATTTTAAAGTTAATATAAATAAAATTACATCATGTTACACAAAATTATTCTTTACAACGTATAAAATTAAGGAAAAATAAAAAAAAAATAAAAAATTATTATTTAAGATTTTCTTTTTTTTTTTTTTTTTTAGTATTTCTATTTGATTATATCAAATAGACTATTTATAATATTTTATTTATTATATTTTATTTATTATATTTTATTTATAATATTTTATTTATAATATTTTATATATATATTTGATTATATCAAATAATTCTATCAATTCATTCAATTCAATTAAATAAATAAATAAATAAACAAATAAATAAAATGATAATTGATAGATAAATAATAGATTTACAGAGAGAGTATTAAAAAAAAAAAAAAAAAAAAAAAGGCATCATATAAAGGATTACTTCAGAAGAACCTGAAGAGAGATGAATAATTTAGAATAAAGAAAAAAAAAATAAACATTGATATTAGTGAATAATTTAGAGTCTAAATAGAAAAGTCATGAATTTTTATTAAAAAGTAAATACATACAATGAGAGCAATTATGAACATTAATAATTATAAATAATTAGAAAACACATTAACGAATAAAAAAAAAAAAATAATGTACCGTTCGAATTTTTTTTTTTTTTTTTTTTTTTTGGTTTTAGAATATAAAATTTATTTTTTTTATACTTAGTAGAATCTATAATATTTATAGATATTATAATGGTACTTTTATTAATAATAATAATATCTATTTATATTTATTAATAATAATATTAATTAATAATAATATTAATTAATAATATTAATAATTAATAATAATATTTATTAGCAATAATATCTATTAATTAATAGTTAAATATTTATATTTATATTTTTATTTATTTTATCCCTAATATTTCAACAATTTTTTTTTTTTTTTTTTTAATTATTATTTATTACTAATAATAATAATAATAATAATAATAAAAAGATCATATAATAATATAAAATAAAAACATTTTATATATAAATAAAATACTTTAGTATATATATATATATATATTTTTTTTTTTTTTTTCAATTTTTTTAAAATTCCTTTATCATTCTTAAGTATTAAATTTAAATATTTAAGTATTTATTATTTTTTTTTTTTAAATAAAAATAAAATAAAGTATTAAATTTAAATATTTAAGTATTTATTTATTATTATTATTTTTTTTTTAAATATAAATAAAATATATATAAAGTATTTAAATATTTAAATATTTAAGTATTTATTTATTATTATTTTTTTTTATAAATATATATATTAAAATTTATATATATATAAATATATATATATTTATCTTAACATTTTTTTGTAATAAAATAAAAGAAAAATATTTTTATACATTAAATTATTTGGTAATTTTTTATAACACTTTATATATATTAGTATTTTATATTATATATATACATTAATATATAATGTATATATTTAAAAGAACCATAAAAAAAATTTAATAATAAATATTAAAATAAAAAAAAAAAAAAAATTATTATTATTTTATATTTTAAATTTATATATATATTAAAATTCTTTGAAGTTTTTTAAATCCATTGGAAAGATTTTCTTTTTTAATTTTTAATTTCTAATTTTTTTTTTTTTTTACTTATTATTTCTTTTTTTTTTTTTTTTTAAGAAAAAAAAAATTTAAGTCCAGTTACGAGTGAAATCTTCATTTATTTATGCTAATAACAAGATCTTCAACAGTTAAAACACCTTCCCTGTAAAGTAAATTTAACAGTAGTAGATTTATCTTGTTCAACAACAACAACAACCCCAGAGAGTTCATTTTCAATACCAAGAACCTTAATGGTAGCATGCGTATGACTTTCATCAAAAGTAGTAAGAACTAGAGACAGTGAGGGGAACCCTGACTTTTCCTTTAGAAGCCTATTTAATTTCTAATATTTCTTACCCTTAATATCAAATACTACTACTACCATTATCAAGGTCAAAAAAAAAAAAAAAAAAAAAAAAAATTCACCATTAGCCTTAACCTTCATTATCTAATGCAACAATGAGACGGAGAATTACTGGTTTTTTTTTAACATAAATGTTAAAACTTTGAAACCCTTGAGTTGGAACGAGGTAACCCCACGAAATATGAACTGGAATAGATTTCTCAGGGGAGCATCTAAATTCTTGTAGGTTGGACCTCTGAAGGAAAAAAAAAAAAAGTTGGGTCATAACCAAGTCGTGTACTATTTTAACCATGTTGGGAAGAAGTCACCATTAAACAGGAATCTAGCACCCTCCTTAAGAACTGGAGTAATCATCATACCCTTAAACCGCCAAAGAGGAATTGTTCATCATTATCAATAGCAACAGAATTGGTTGACCAGAAGGAAGGCTTGTGGGTTAAAAAAAAAAAAAAAAAAAAAAAAAAAAAAAAAACAGTCATTACCAGTATTAGTATGAATTCCAATGAAGAGAGTGTACATACAAGTATGGAAGAACTTCATAATGAATAGCTAAAGCTCTACGAGCACTTTTAAGAAATAGATTCCTAACCGGGGAAAAACTTCTTGATTGATCAGAGACACTAATAGAATTGTGATTTCTAACGAATGGATAGAAAAGGCCCAATTTCATTCTAACGAGCAGAAAGATCTTCAGTAAAAAAAAAAAAAAAAAAAAAAAACATTATCATTGAAACCATAAATAAGGAGCATACCGACTAATGAAATATTGAACATATGGAAATTTTCTTTTTGGTATACCTTGGAATAGACCAAATGGAATTGAACCTCCTCCAGTTAGAAGTATTATCACCAAGCCATGTGAACAACAACATAACTACCAGTACTCGGTATCATTGATAGTAGAAATGAGAAAGAAGGAGTACCCACTACCAGCGAAAGTAGGAAAGAGAAAGAAAAGAAGGATGGATGGATCTCTTGATTAGGGATTCAATGTTCTTTCCAGACCTTATGGCTTGGCTTGGTTGACAATGAAATTCCATATAACTCTTTAAAAAAAAAAGTGTTGTGAAACATATCCTATTTTAATGTGACCACCGTAGTTGAGTGATCTCCATTTCAAGGGTCTTAGTAGTTTAATGAAGTGTTTCATAATTCCGTTGTTGAAGATAGCCTATGGTGAGGGGGTTATTTGGATTAAAGACATCTTTTTTTTTTTTTTTTTTTTGAATGGAGTGACTTTAGAGTCACCCCACTACACTACAAGCACCTAATACAGAAGTTAACAGCTTTCCTTCATATCTTCATATCTATTTCAATTATCCTCGGTCATAGCAATAATCCCTTTAAAAAAAAAAAAAAAAAAAAAAAAAAAAAACTCCTTGAATTCTCAAGTTCAAGGTTCAGTATTCATCCTTCAACTCTTTGGATTAAAAAAACCAATCTGGGAAGACTGTTACCGTTAGACCTTGGACCAAGCATTACGAAACAAAGTTCCTTCACTCTTCACCATCAACATTCTTTACAGAAGATAAAAAGATATCAGCTTCAACAATCACGGTCATAAGTCTTATACTCTTTTTTTTTCAGTAGAAATAAGCTGGATTAACCAATATTAATACAATGTAATATATTTTTTTTTTTTTTTTTTTCAGTAGAAATAAGCTGGATTAACCAATATTAATACAATGTAATATAAATTTTTTTTTTTTTTTATTTTCATATCAACGATCAATGAATTTTAGCAAAACATTTTCAGGTGGAAAGTTTTAACTTCATCCTAGATGAAATCTTTGAAACTCTCCATGAAATCACTATCAATTCACGTGGTATCCACTGGAATCTTAATCTTTTTTTTTTTTCAAATTGATTTAAAAAACGTATTCTACTTTATTATCATTATTATTTTATTTATTATTATTTATTTTTTTTTTTTATTAATTATCATATATTATTTATTATTATTTTTTTATGAATTATTATTCATTTTTTATTATTAATTTTCATAAATTATTATTCATTATTCATTATTATTTTTTATTTATTATTTATTATTTATTATATTTTTTATTTATTATTTATTATATAATTATTTATTATTTATTATTTATTATTTATTTCTTTTTATTTATTATTTATTATTTATTATTCTTTAAATAATAATTATATATAAAATTTTTTTTATTATTTTCTGATATATAAATATTATAAAGAAATACGATTTATCATCTATTATATATATATATTTAAATAATCAAATTTTTATTACTTTATAAAAAATGTTTACTTTTTTATATATTTTAAAATAAAAAAATAAATAAATAAAATTATATATATATATTTTAATTAACTAATTATTAAAAATTTTAAATTAAAAATTTGGGTAACACAATTAACATTTAGTTTAAATAAATATTATGTTCATCAAAAATAAAATATAAAATAAATAAAAATGAAAACATTGAATTTATTTCAAATTATTTATATTTATTAATTTGTTCTAGTAAAACTGTCTCTTTTTGATTTAAACTAAATTTATTATATATATATATTAATGCATTACGAATAATGAATAATAAATAATGAACATTTGAATAATTGAATAATTGAATAATAAATAAATAATAAATAATAAATAATAAATAATAAATAATAAATAATAAATAATTGAATAATAAATAATAAATAATAAATAATAAATAATAAATAATAAATAATAAATAATAAATAATAAATAATAAATAATAAATAATAAATAATAAATAATAAATAATAAATAATAAATAATAAATAATAAATAATAAATAATAAATAATAAATAATAAATAATTGAATAATAAATAATTGAATAATAAATAATAAATAATAAATAATAAATAATTGAATAATAAATAATAAATAATAAATAATAAATAATATATAATAAATAATAAATAATAAATAATAAATAATAAATAATAAATAATAAATAATAAATAATAAATAATGAATAATGAATTATGGATAAAGCATAATGAATAATTTTTCAATAGTTTATAATATCAATAATAAATAATTATCTTAATCAGTATAAATATATATATATATTTATTTTTATATATATTTAATATAATTTGGTTAATTTTTGGAAGTTAACCTATTTTTATTAATATAACAATTTATATTAATTATATTTTATAATCATTTATATATTACATTTAAAAAATATCACGATTAAAATATTTTAGATTTCCTTTTCTAAGCAAGATTGATTTTTAGTATTTATTTCTAAACTTCTAATTGATATGCTTTCGGAGTTTTATTAACATTTTCTTGATTTACGTATAAATTTATTATAAAATAATTGTAAATAAAATTAAATTATAATTATAAAGATTTTTTGATTATTCTTTATCAACTATCATTATCATAATTGTAAATATATATAGATATATAGATATATATAATTTTTTTTTTTTTTTATTTTTTATTTTTTATTTTTTAAATAATACAAAAAAAATTTTTCTGATAAAATAAAATGATAAAATTTTCTCTTTTCTTAATTTTCACATGGTATTTTATTATTATTAGTATTTTATAATTATTATTTTAATATTAGTATTGTTATTTTATTATTATTATTTTATTATAAATTATTATTATTATTTTATTATTATTATTTTATTATATATATATATATGTATTTTCTCTCTTGATAATTTTTACCTAATTTTTTTTTTTTTTTTTAATATAAAGTATATAATTTTGTACGTAAATACAATGTAATTACATGAATAAAAATGCAGAACTGTTTTATAGAAATGATTATTAATATTTTAGATTTATTGAAACAAGTGATTAATAATATTCATTTTATGTATATTTTTTTATTCATAATATGTTTATATAACATTGCATTAGAAAACATAGACTAATTTTTTCTAAAAAAAAAAAAAAGAAAAAAAAAAAAAAAAAGAAGTTTTACTGGGATTCCTATATAAATAATAATTTTTTTTTTTAAAAAAAAATAAGATAGTTAAATTAAGAACGTAATAGAAAATAATCTTTAATAAAAATATTTAATTATTGTTATTATTATAATTATTATTACATTTTTATTTATAATTTTTTTTTTTTTTTTAAAAAAAAATTGTTAATAATGAATTCCAAATAAAATTTATAAAATTAGTCTACCTTTACCTATTATGTTCAATAAAAATAAAATTTATTATATGTATATATATTTTATTATTATTATTACTGATATTATATATTAGTATGAGTACTATAATAGGAATAAATATTAAAAAACTATTTAACTTTTTATTTTTATCAATATAATATTTTTGTATATTAATAATAAATATATAGATGATTCATAAGTGTCTTTTGAAAAAAAAAAAAAAAAAAAAAAAAAAAAAAAAAATTGGTGAATTTAAAATAAAAATAGAACTTTACAATTAAAAACTATTTTAATATAATTAATTTATAATATATATATATATATATATATATTTTTTTTTGTTACATGTATCATTAAAAGCAAATTTAAAATAAGATTCATAAATATATAAAATACTTTTTAAATTGAATACTCAAAAATTATATTCCTTTATATGTATTATAATTTTTTTTTTTTTTTTTTATAAAATGAGGAATAAAACTTTATTTAATAGATTATATATTTATAAATATATTATTTTATTTTTTTTTTTTTGATTTTATTTTTGATACATTTGAATTAAAAACAAAAATTAATTACTTTGTTAAGTTTTATAATTTAAAAAGAAAATATAGAAATACTAAACTTAAAAAACTATTAAGATTAGAATGGTATAAAAAAAAAAAAAAAAGAGAATTAAATTACTATTACTATTATTAAATAAAAGAAAAAAAAAAATTTTTTTTTTTTTAATCATAATACTATGTGTGAGGATGGGTGTATCCTTTTTTCCAAATTGCCTTGCTATAATTCTTTAGTAAATCTACGCCTTTGAAAATTTTAAAAAAAAAAAAAAAAAAAGATTAAAATGCTAAAAAATTATAAAAATTAAATATGTATATATAATAATAATAAAAATATATAATAAATAAATAAATAAATAAATAAAATAAAATGTAAAAAAAAATTAAAAATATTAAAATATTATAAAAATATAAATATAAATATATTTAATAAATTAATTTTTTTTTTAAAAAAAAAAAAAAAGTAAAGGAATAAATAAAATAATATTAATAACAATAATAAAAGAAAAAAATAAAAATAAAAAGAAGACCAAATTTTTATTTTTATTATATTTTTATTATATTTTTTTTTTACTTTTATTATATATATATTAATATATTTTATTTATTTTTTTTATATAAAAATTTTAAATTAAATAAAAGAATACATAAATTAAATAAAAGAATACATAAATTAATTGTTTTTTTGTTTTTTTGTTTTTGTTTTGTTTTTGTTTTGTATTGTTTTTATCTATGAATTTGTTTACACATTTTTTTTTTTTTTTTTTTTTTTTTTTTTTTTTTTTTTTTTTTATTATTTTTATTTTGTTTTATTCCAAAAAAAAAAAAAAAAAGTGTATAAATGTATAGAGTATTTTTTGAAAATATTGTTATATTAACAGAAAACATAATTTATTTTATTTAAAATATTAATATATTTCTGCAAATTATTTTTCTAAAAATATGTATCATATTTTTTTTTTTTTTTATTCAATTTATGAATAATCTATTATTATTATTATTATTATTATTATTATTATTATTATTATTATTATTATTTTATTTTTTTTTGGGTTTATTATTATTTACTATTAAAACGATTTCAATCATTATTTTTATTAAATAATATTTATTTATATTAAACAGTAATTAATTTTCAAGGACCATTTTATATTTCAGAACAAAACAATTTAAAGAAGAAAAAAAAAAAAAAAAAGTTTACCAATTTAAATTAAAATTAATTTTCTATTATTATTATATTATGTTTTTTTTTTTTTTTTTTTTTTTTTTTTTTTTTTTTTTTTTTTTTTTTTTTTTTTTTTTTGTGTGTTTCTTCTTCAAATTAATATCATTTATTAAATTTTCATCTCCCCTCGTTTTATTATTATTATTATTATTGGTGTTGTTATTTTTTTTTCTAAAGATTTATTATTAATTAATTATTTCTCAAAAATATTACTGTTCATTTTCCTCCAATTTTCTACTTTCTAATTCTTTTTCTAAATTATTTTCAAATTGTTCAATGTATGAGCCTGTTATATTATAATAAATAAGCTATAATGTATTTATATAATAAATATATATATACATTTTTTTTAATTTATAATAAATAATTAATATAAATATTTTTCATTGTATTTTAGAAAAATTAATTCAATTAAATAGTGTATCGTTATTATATATATTAATGATTTTTTAATTTATTTTATTTTATTTTATTTATTTATTTTATTATTTTCTATTTTATTTTACGTTTTTTTTTTTTTTTTTTTTTTTTTTTTTACCTCTATTAAATATCCGATAGAGACTAAAACTGGGTATAAAATTAATCTATCAAACATATATTGTCTAACGACTTCAAAAGGTTTTTCAATAAAGTCATCCACATTAACATAATAATTTATAGCATTTATATTAGGATTTCTCATACCAAATACTATTATTGTTAATATAATAGTGATAATATATACTATAAATTGTATAACTAAATAGCCTAAATATATATATATAAATTGCTTCATAAATTTTAACTTTTTCTATTTTATATATACAAGAAGGTATAAAAAAAAAAAAAAAAAAATATTGTTAAAAGTTAAATATAATTTTTAATAAATTAAAATATTTTTATATATTATATATATATTGAAATAAATTGAATATTACCATATACAATCCTATTATTAAAAATACAAATGATATTATTACTGGAACATCAATTAATGCTAATAGACTTTTTTTAATTAGCATATTTACAGTGGCTGCTGTGACAAATAACTTTATTTTAGAAAATTAAAAAGTAAAGTAAATAAAAAGAATAGAAAAAAAAAGAAAAAAAAAGTAAATATATATTCAAATTAATTATTATTAATTAAAGTACACATTTATTTTAATAATATAAAATTATAAAATTTTTTTTTTTTTAAAAAAAAAAAAAAAATTAAATAAATAAATTAATAATATTTAGTAATATTTACAGCCATTATTATAGAACTTATTTTAACAGCATCTTCTAGTTTAATACAATAAAGAAATTTATTAAATTCTGGAAAAAAAATGTTTTTTATTATTTGGTATTGACATTTTATATTATTTGTAATAGTTTTTTTTTTTTTTTTTTTTTTTTTTTTTTTTTTTTTTTTAAAAAAAAAAAAATAAGAATTAAATTAATTTTATATATTTAAATATATCATATATTCTATTTTCTTATTATAAATATTTGTCTATTTTTTTTTTTTTTTATTATTATTATTTTAATTTTGTATATATATATATATAAAAAAAAAACAGTTTTTGATTTAAATATTCACATAAGATTATTTTTTATTATTATTATTATAAAGTATTATTTTAAATATAAACTTTTTTTTTTTTTTTAAAAAAAAAAAAAGTTTATATAAAAAGTGAAATATTCATAATCATGAAATTTATATATATTCTATTAATAAATTTTATATATATTTTGTTTCAATTGTCATTTAAAATATTAATAAATCAAAATTTATTATTTATTATTTATTTATTATTTATTTATTATTTATTTATTATTTATTTCTTATTTATTTATTATTTATTTATTATTTATTATTTATTATTTAATTAATTAATTAATTATTTATTTATTATTTATTATTTATTATTTAATTAATTAATTAATTATTTATTTATTTATTTATTATTTATTATTTATTATTTATTATTTATTATTTATTATTTATTATTTATTTATTATTTATTATTTATTATTTATTATTTATTATTTATTATTTATTATTTATTATTTATTATTCAATTATTTATTATTTATTATTTATTATTTATTTATTTATTATTTATTTATTTAGTTATTTAAATATTTTAAATACAAATTTTATTAAATAAAAATTTAATGTGCTTTTATTACATATTGTAATATATTATTTTATTTAAAGTAATATAATACATTATATTAAAAAAAATTTTTTTTTCAATTTCATTAAACTTTTGTACATAATACTTAAAATTCAATTTAATTTTTATTTTTTTTAATTAGATATATTGTTTTTTTTTTTATTTTAAGTAATTATACATTAATTTATATTAATTAAACTTTTTTCCTTTTTTTTTTTATTTTTTATTTTGCATATTGTAATAATTCTAATTAACTCTATTTTTAATCTATTATTTAATTATTCATTATTCCATTATTCCATTTGATTCAATATTCAATATTATTTAATTATTTATTATTTATTATTAAATATTCAATATTTATTTATTATTTATCAATTATTAATTATTAATTATTAATTATTAATTATTATTTAATTATTTATTAATTATTAATTATTATTAATTATTATTCCATTATTTATTATTTAATTATTTATTATTAATTAATTAATTAATTATTATTTATTTATTATTTACTATTTATTAAACATCAAATAATTATTATAAGTAATAAAGTCTTATACTTTTCTATGAATAAAATTTCTATAATTATATAGTTAATATTCTTTCTATGAATAAAATTTCTATAATTATATAGTTAATATTCCTAATTAAGTATTCATTTAACCATGCAACATTGATTTTAACAACTTTTTTTTTTTAAAGGAAAAAAAATTATTTTAAAAATTATTTATATTATAGTAAAAATAATTATTAAATATTTTTTTTTCTTTTTTTTTTTACTTTACTTTTTCATTATTTTATTGGATAATAAAAAAAATTTTTTTTTTTTTTATCATTTCATTATTTTATTATTCCCATAAATAATTTTATTATTTTTTTTTTTATATATTCAATATTCAAAACTTTGATATGAATTGTCAAATTTTATATTGACATGACAAAGTTTATTTTTATCTTTAATTTTTATTTTAATTTTTTTTCTTTTTTTATTTGTTATTTTTTTATCTTTCAAAACTTGGCATTGGAAATTTCAAATAAAAATAAATATTTTTTTTTTAAATCCTATTTATATATAAAATATTTTATTTTAATTATTTATTAGTTATTTATTAGTTAAAAGTTATTCATTATTATTATTTGTAAAATGGTTCATAATTTCATTATTATTATTATTATTATTATTATTTAAAAAAGTTGTTCATAATTCCATTAGTAGTATTCATAATTACTATTTAGTAATTTACAAATTTATTATCAAGCACATTTAATATACAAAAAAATTATCCCACATAATAAAAAAAAATTAAAAATATTTTTAATATAATAGTATTATATGAATAAATAAATAAATATATTTTTTTTTAAAATAAAAAAAATTTTTTATTAAAAAATGATTTATTTTTTTTCTTTTATTTTTTTCTATTTCTCTCTTTTTTTTTTTTTTTTTTCATCATTCCTATTTAATTTTTTTTTTACTCTACTTTCATACTTTTTTTCTTATTGGAATAACAACTAAAAAAAAAATTATTATTATAAACTAAATAAATAAATATATAAAAAATTTAAAAAAATCAAACTAAATAAATAAAAAAAAAAAAAGGAAAAAAGGAAAAAAAAAAAAAAAAAAAAGAAATTGGGGATTTTTTAATTTATATTAAAGATTATATTAAAGATTTATTTTATTTCAAATTAAATATATTTATTTTATTTCAAATTAAATATATTTATTTTATTTCATATTAAATATATTTATTTTATTTCATATTAAATATATTTATTTTATTTCATATTTATTTATTTATTTATTTATTTTAATAATATATATTTTAATTTCATTTAATTTCATTTAATACAATAGAATATAATGTAATATGATAGAATATGATTTATTGATTTTTCTTATTTCTAAAATATTTAATATTTCTATCTTAATCTATTCGTTAAACGCCTTTTTACTATGGAAAAAAAAAATTAACAAATAAAAATAAAAATAAAAAAAAATTAATAAAAATAAAAAAAAATTAATAAAAATAAAAAAAAATTAATAAAAATAAAAAAAAAGGATTGTTAAAATAAATTAAAATGAATTTAATTTCGTTACACCTATTATAATGAATAATTCAAAAAATAAAAATTTTTTTTTTATTTGCATTACCAGAACAGAATAATAATAATAATAATAATAATAATAATAATAATAATAATAATAATAATAATAATAATAATAATAATAATAATAATAATAATAATAATAATAATAATAATAATAATAATAATAATAATAATAATAATAATAATAATAATAATAATAATAATAATAATAATAATAATAATAATAATAATAATAATAATAATAATAATAATAATAATAATAATAATAATAATAATAATAATAATAATAATAATAATAATAATAATAATAATAATAATAATAAATAATAATAATAATAATAATACTAAAAATAATAATAATAATAATAATAATAATAATAATAATAATAATACTAAAAATAATAATAATAATAATAATAATAATAATAATAATAATAATACTAAAAATAATAATAATAATAATAATAATAATAATAATAATAATAATACTAAAAATAATAATAATAATAATAATAATAATAATAATAATAATAATAATAATAATAATAATAATAATAATAATAATAATAATAATAATAATAATAATAATAATAATAATAATAATAATAATAATAATAATAATAATAATAATAATAATAATAATAATAATAATAATAATAATAATAATAATAATAATAATAATAATAATAATAATAATAATAATAATAATAATAATAATAATAATACTAAAAATAATAATAATAATAATAATTTTTATTAATGTTTTAAAAAAATTTTTTTTATGTAAGATGATTTTGTGTTCTTTTAATTAAAAAAAAAAATTAAAAATAAAAATAAAATTTTGAATTAGGGGTACAAATATATATATATATATATATTTTTTTTTTCTTATATGGACTGAAGACTTATGTCTCCCACATATAATATGGGCGGTATGTTTAACTGCCATTACTGGTAAGGTACGGCGTCGACGCCGGTAACCTCCTTCATAAGCAAAGAAACTCCGGTGTAGAAGTTCTCTACGTGATCCTCAAAGGGAAAGCAGAGCCCACTATAGGTCACCTCCTTGCCATTCCAGAGAAGCTGGAAAACTATAAATCCTCTCTCTCTCTCTCAGACAAAGGCTTACGCCATGGGAATCTTTATAAAGCGTTAGAAATTTAGAAAGACATACCTACCTGAGTATCATTTAACCTCTAACCTATCACACGAAAATTCTATGGGGAAGAAATGGTTGAAGATTTGATACTGATGGGGGTTCGATCCAGAGAGGTATAAATATATAAATATATATATATTCTTTTATTCTAATTATAATTAAATAAAATTTAATAGGTAAAGAATTTCATCCTTGAAATAAGTTTAAAAAGAAAAAAAAATGATTATAACATGGATGAAATCATAGAAATACCTCATAATAATAATAATAATAATAAAAAAAAAAAAAAATTATATATAAACAATTTAATTTTTTTTTTTTTTTTATTATAAAGAAAAGAAACGTTTATGATTATCAAATAGTTTTAAATAATAAATAAACTATTTAATAAATAATAATGATTAAAATCAATTATAATTATTCATTATTTCTTTATATTCAGTGATACATAAACAATTATTTATTATTATTTCTTTTTAGTTTTAATAAGTTGTCATCCATCCTATAATATAATTTAGTATTCTTTTTTCCAAAAAAAAAAAAATTATTTCATTATTTCATTAACCTTATTGTATATAATTAAATTATGGTAGTAGTAGTAGTACAAAAAAAAAAGAAAAAAAAATAAAATTTTAATTTTTTTTTTTTTTTTTTTGTACAATTTCTAATTTTTCTATAATTTAATTTGATAATTTATTATTTTATTTTATTTATTTATTTTATTTATTTTATATATATATATTTTTTATCTTTTCTTCTTAAAACTTTAAAAAATAAAAAAAAACTTTAAATAATAATTAAAATGAATAATCCTTAAAAAAAAACATTTAAATAATGATATTTTAATTTCAAAAAATAGTAAAAATCTGATTATTATTTATTATATATTATTATTATTATTACTATTACTATTACTATTATTATTATTATTATTATTATTATTATTTTTTTTTTTTTTTCCAAATATCACAACCAATTTAAAATAAAAATAAAATAAAATAAAATAAAATAAAATAAAATAAAATAAAATAAAATAAAATAAAATAAAATAAAATAAAATAAAATAAAATAAAATAAAATAAAATAAAATAAAATAAAATAAAATAAAATAAAATAAAATAAAATAAAATAAAATAAAATAAAATAAAATAAAATAAAATAAAATAAAATAAAATAAATAGTAAAAATATAAATATAAGTACAGATTGAATAAAATAAAAATAAAATAAAAATGAAAAGAGTAGAAAATAGGATTTATTTTTTATTTTTTATTTTTTTTTTATTTTTATAATAATTTCAAAAAGGGTAAAATTATTACTATCATTATTATTTATTTATTTATTTATTATTATTATATATTATTGTTATTATTTATTATTTATTATTATTTACTACTATTATTATTATTATTATTATTATTACTATTATTATTATTATTATTATTTATATTTATAAAATAGTTTTTCCTAAAATATAAAAAAAAAAAAAAAAAAAAAAAATTCGACATTTTATTATTCCATAGTTGAATAATTTTCCTCCTAAATATTTTTAATAAATATATTATATAAAATATTTATTATTATTAATTTTTTTTTTTTTTTTTTTTTTGTTATTGTCTTATATTTATTATAATTATTGCTATCATTATCATTATTTTAATTTCTTATAATTAGTATAATTTTTTTTTTCTTTAAAAAAAAAAAAAAAAAAAAAAAAGAAAATACAATTAAAGTATTTTCTATTTGAAGTTACACTTAATACTTTAACTTTTTTATATTTATTTATTTATTTATATTCATTCATTTATATTCATTTATATTCATTCGCTTATTCGTTTATTTATTTATTTATTCATTTATTTTTATTTTTATTTTTATTTTTTAAATTTTTAATTATTTAATTATTTAATTCTTTTTACCATTATTTATTATTATTAACGTTTATTATTATTATTATTCATTCATTCATTCATTTTATCATTTATTAGGAATATTTATAAATAAATATACAGGTATAGATCACAATAATTATAATAATAATTACACCAAATACTTTCATATTAATGGAACCGGCAATTTTATTTCTTCGATAAATTTCATTTTTACTATTTTCCATTTCATTCGTGCTTTTATAATCCGGAAAATAATTATTGGCATAAGGAATAATATATTTTTGAATTTCGTCGGTATATTTATTTGTTGATTGACTATTAAAATTAAATTTTATTTTAGATAATTTATAGGATGGATTCGTTAAAAGATTGATGATCTCCTCTTTATTATTATTATTATTATTATTATTATTATTATTATTATTTTCTTCTTCAAGTTCTTGGGCTATCATTAATGCTGATTTACCTTCATTATTCTTAAGATGGATATTTGGTTGTTTGCTCATTAATCTAGAAATTAAATAAGGCTCCTGAAGATCTACCGCGTAATGAAGCGCTGTATTTCCAAGATTATCTTGATGATCAATATAAATACCTCGTTCTAGTAATAGGTCGACGGCTTTCACCTGATTCATCTTTGCCGCTATAATTAATCCATTCTCATTTTTATAATTAACTTCATTAATTATTGATGGATCATTTTCTAATAATTCTTTTATCCCTAAATAGTTATTAACGATTGAAATCATTAATAAGTTATTTTGAGTGATGGGATCTCTGTAGCTATAATTAAAGGTAGGATTATTTTTCAAAAGTGGTATAAGTTTATAATGTCCTAATTTATAGCAGAGAGATGTGGCATTTTCTCCATATTTATTTTTAACTGAAAGATCCAATTTATTTAAATACTTTGCACAGAATTTAGCGGTGGTTACATCATTAACAATTAAAAAGACCATAAATGCTGTATTTTCATCACTATCAACTGAATAATTAAAATCACATTGATAGTTCACAAAGGTACTCATCACTCGAACATAATCCGAATATTGAGCTCGTTCCGTTTCCTTACTATAATTATACATTTTTCCAATAAGTACTGAGAGTGCCGATTCTCCTTTCATGTTAATATAATCATAATTACAATGCTTCGTATGCAGTTTCAATAGTTCCATAAATCTACCCTTTTCCGTTAAATACATGGCTGGTGTCTTTCCTTCATTATCTGCAATGTTAACATCAATGTCACTATGGAATAGTAAATATTTACCGATGGCTTCAATGATATTATTTTTAATACAATAGGTAAGAAGAGATTCCCCTTGATGATTGGTTTGATTGATATTAATTTCAGAGTTGAGTATAAGTTTATATTGGTATTGATTCACCGATGGTAAATCATCCGTAAAGAACTTTGGATTACGTATGGAATGAAATAAAACATTTTCTCCATTTTTATCCTCAAGATTGAGGCAACGACTATCACTGAGAAATGGTTTAATTACAAAATCAAAATTTTGTTGTGCTGCATACATCAATGCCGACATACCATCCGAATCTTGGGTATATGGACTAACATTCGTAGTCAGAAGCCATTTTGCTGCACTTCCATTACCTTCTTTACAGGCTCTTATGAATACATCGCTATCATTGAATACCTGCAAAACATTAGAAAAAAGGGGATGGTTTAAAACTTTGCTAACTAAATCAAATTTATTTGCCGTTGTACTTGTACTATTATTGCCATCAACAAAAATATTAATTAAATTATCATCTTCCACAATAAAATTATTAATTTCATCAACAAAATTTTTTAGAACCTGTGGATCTCCGTTCTCTCCTAACTTTTCCTTTATTATTGTTTCGTTAGTTTCGATAGTCTCTAAACATTTCTTATTTTTTGATTTTAATAGAGATAAAAACTCGGTTTGAAATTTATTAAAATCCATTTAATTTCATACATTAATTTTATTTTAATAAATTTTTTTATTTTTTTTTATTGTTCGTAATATTAAAAATTTATATATACAAATAATTACTGTTTTTATTTATTATTTACAATTAATTATAATTATTTATTATTTATGATTTTGTATTTAATATTATTATTTAATATTTTTTATTATTTATTTATTTATTTATTATTTATTAATTTCTTATTTATTAATTTCTTATTTATTAATTTCTTATTTATTTATTTCTTATTTATTAATTTATCATTTTATTATTTGTTATTTTACTATTTATTATTTATCATTGTTATTTTGATATTATTTTAATTTTACTTTTTATAATTTAAATTTTATTATATAAAAATAATATCAAATAAGTCATGAAAAGAATTATGTTTTTTCTGGTTTATTTGGATAAATTTTTATATTTTAATTGATTTTTTCGTTTTTTAAATGAATTTAGTGTTAACACTATTAAATTATTTTCAAAATAAAAATTATTTATGAAAGAAATTTCAATTTCAATTTCAATTTATTAATTTTATTAAATATATCAAGTTAATAATTTATGAAAGAAATGTCAATTTCAATTTCAATTTCAATTTATTAATTCTATTAATAAGATAGAAATTTTTTTTTCACATAAATAATTTATGAGTGGTATTTCAACTCCTATTTACATATTTATTTCCTTTGTTTTTTCTTTTTATTTTTTATCTTTTATCTTTATTATTATTTTTATTTTTATTTTTTTTTAAAAAATAAAAATAAAAATAAAGAAATAAAGAATTAAATAATAAAATAATAAAATAATAATTAAAAAACAAAATTAAAATTTTTTAAAAAATAAACAACGAATAAAAAAATAAAAAAAAATTAAAAATTATTCATTAATCAACCTTATTTAATATAAATAAATTAAATTAAATGAAAGAATCATTTTAGTCCTAAAAAGGAAATAGTAAAATAAATTTAAAATTATGTTGAATAAATGAAAAAAGAAAATTAAATAAAATTAAATAAAATAAAATAAAATAAAATAAAAAATAAAAAAAAAAAAAATATTTATTTATTTATTTATATTTATTTATATATTTATTTATTTTTATATATTTATATATATTTATATATTTATATTTATATATATATATATTTATTTATTTATTTATATGTTTATTTATTTATATTTATTTATTTATATATTTATTTATATATTAATATTTATTTATATATATATATTTATATCTATTTAATAAAAATTTTATTATTTCTATATAAATACTAATTAATTAGATATTTAATATATTTAATATGAAAAAAAGAAAATCACATTACACATTATCAAATATTTTTTATCTTTTCTTTTTTTTATATTTAATTTAATATTATGGAAAAGAGAAAAGAAAAATAAAATAAAATAAAATAAAATAAAATAAAATATGAAATATGAAATATTGATTAATAATATATATATAAATATATATAAATATATATAAATATAAATATATATAAATATAAATATATAAATAAATAAATATAAATAAATAAATATAAATATTAATTGAATATTTCCTATTTTTTTTTTTTTTTTTTAAATATTTATTATTATGTTAAAGAAAGGTCGATCATTGAATATACATAATATAAGCAATCTATCTGATAGTTAAGAATTGTATGACGATGACTTTTATATTATTTTTTAAAAGATAGCGATCAACCTTTTTTTATTTTCAAGAAAAAATAAAAAAAATTTATATTCAAATTATTTTTTTATTCAATTCATTTAAAACTATTTTTAACCCAAAAAGAAAAATAAAATATTTATTATTCAGAATTAAAATAAGCAATAATATATACAGATAAAATTGAAGAAAATAAAGAAAAAAATAATAATAATTATTTTATATTATATATTACTTATTTTTTATTATATTTTTTATTTTTTATTCTTTATTATTATTTATTATTTATTATTCAATTATTATTTATTATTTATTATTTATTATTTATTATTTATTATTTATTATTTATTATTTATTATTTATTATTTATTATTTATTATTTATTATTTATTATTTATTATTTATTATTTATTATTTATTATTTATTATTTATTATTTAATTATTTAATTATTTATTATTATTATATAATTATTTATTATTTAATTATTTAATTATTTATTATTTATTATTTATTATTTTGGTATAAATCCTATTTCATATTAAACTCATTATTTTATTATTTGATGTTAACAATATTTTTTACTTATTAATGATGAAAAAAGTGGTGGTGATGAATGGAGAGTTTAATTTATAATATATTAAGATATTAAAAATTATTGTACTACTTTTTTTAAAAAATAAAAATTTAACTTTAATTATATATAATATCTTATTTATTTTTTTTTATTTTTTTTTGTCTGTTTGTTTGCTTTTAATATATAATTATTAAGAAACTTAATAATATATACTTTATTAAAAAAAAAAAAAAAAAAGCTAATAATTTTTTGCAACCTTTATTTTATTTGAAAATTACACTACTATTATTTATTTTTAATAATTATTTATTTATTAATTTGTTTATTTGTTAATTTATCAATTTATTATTTTTATTATTTATTATTTTTATTATTTATTATTTTTATTATTTATTATTTTTATTATTTATTATTTTATTATTTATTATTTTTATTATTTATTATTTTTA
>JACVTC010000298.1:0-15000 GCA_016946835.1 Neocallimastix lanati (nom. inval.) | reverse complement strand
TTTTAATTTATTACAATTATTTTAAAATCATTGATAATAAATAAATTAAATAAAATAAAATGAAAGATACGAGAAATAATTTAATAATAGCATCACTAAAATATTTATCTAAAAAGGAAGTTGAGTAAAGATATCTATTTATGAAGATACCATTATATATGCTTTAATATAAAAAAAAAAGTACTGAAAAAGATTATTTTATATACATATAATTAAAAGATTATGATATATATATATATATAATTAACTATTATTTTGAAAAATTAATTCTTTTATTATATATCTATATTTATTTTACTTTTATTTTTTTCTTTTTTTTTTTTTTTTATTTTTATTGTTACTTTTATGATTATTTTTTATTATTTCTTCACTTATTCTATCTTATTTCCTAAATCAAAACGATGAATGTAAGAGTAGGAAACTACATAATAATAGGTCTTTTTTTTTTTTTTTTTTTTTTTAAAGAAATTAAAATCAATATACATACATATGTATAAAACATTAATCATTATAAGTTCGAATAATCATAATATTATATAATAATTATTAAATATATAAATATATAGATAAAATATATAGATATATAATAAAGAGATTTAATAAAGATATTAAAATATATATATATATATATGGTATATAATATGATAAAAATGATATATATAGATATGTACATATTCATTTAATAATAATTTGTAAATGTTTAATAATTAGTATTTTTCAATTAAAAAATATTTCCTTTTTTCTTTTTTATTTTTTTTTTAATATTACATAACTAAAGTATTTTTTTAATATTACATAACTAAAGTATTATATATATATATATTATTTGTCTATAAAAAATTGGAGAAAAAAAAAATACTTACATATAAAAAGAATTGAAATAAACCGTATAAAGGAAAAGTACCAGTAATAAAAGTCATTAAACTTGGGGTTTTTTCTTTTGGAGGAGGATTACTTCCAAAATAAATAACGATTAAGACTGCGATGACGGATAATATAGCAAGCATCATGGATAAAATATAATAGATATAAAAAATAATGAAAACAAATCTAAATTGTTTCATAAAAGATAATTTATGCTTTTTTTTTTTTTTTTTTTTTTTAATTATAATAATAAAAATTAGTAAATGTAATAATAAAATAATATGTAGAAATATATAAAAATAGAAATTATAATAGAAATTTATTATTAAATATACAATATATAATATAATAATAAAATATATATATATTATTAATAATTGCTTTTCATTTTTTTTTTTTTTTTTTAAATATAAAATGAAATAAAAAAATAAAAAATAAAACAAATAAAAAAAAAAAAAAAAAAAAAAGAAAGTTTCATATATATAAATATTTAATCTTCATTATATTTATGATACACTACTTTTAAGATACCATAATAGAATAATCCGATAGACGATATTGCCAAAACATAAGGAATTAATAAGAGTCTACGATTAGGAACAACTAAATTTTGATATGCCATAACTAATAATTCAAACTATGAAGATAATTAAATATTAAATTTATTTATAAAGTAAATATATAAAATATACAAGCATGATAAAAATAAATAAAAATAAAAATAAAGTGTTAATTTTTGAAATTATAATTTTTAATTTATTAATTATTCAGGAATTCTATTAATTATTAATATTCTATTAATTATTTATTACAATGTATTATCTTTATTATTATTATTATTATTATTATTATTTTAAAAAAAAAAAAAAAAAAAAAAAAAAAAAGTTCACTCACTCCAACAACGATGGAAAGAATTTTAATAGTGTTTTCTGAATCATAGTTATCAAGGTAGTAAGCTTTTATATCTTTAAAAGTTAAACTTTTTTTAACAATTTTTTCTTCTTCTTCCTTTACAGAAGTATTTTTCTTTTCTTCTTTTTCTGACATGGCTTTCTTTATTATTACTATATTTTATTATTATTTATTTAGTTAGTTACTTATTTAGTTATTTATTTAGTTATTTATTTATTTATTTTGATTTTCTTTTTATTCACTTTGGTTGAAATTGAAATAACGAATTAGATAATTAAAAAAAAAAAAAAAAAAAAAAAAAAAAAAAAAAAAAATCAATAAAATAATGTTTTGTTGTTTCGTTTATTATATATTATTGTTGAATGTTGTACTTTAATAAAGAATGCATTAAATAAAATAAAAGATAAAGATAAAGAAAAAGTTAAAATAAATATATAAATTTGTGGAAAGAATAAGAAAAATATTAAAAAAAAAAAAAAAAATTCAATTAATTATCATTCAAAATCAATTTTATTTTTTTATAAAAAATAAAATAAAAAATAAAACATAAAATTTTTTATTATTTAAAAATTATTATGAATATATATACAAATCAAAATTTTAAATTTAGATGTTAAAAAAATTTTTTTTTTCTTATTTCATCTCTATCCATTATAATTGAAATTAAAGCCACATTTAAATTAATAAAATACATAAATTATATATATATAAATTACTAACTTTATTACTTTGCCATATTATTCATATTAAAAAGGGGATAGCTATTTAAATGAAAATGGTTTCGCCATTTTTTTTTAATTTTTTTTTTTTTTTAAAAAAAATTATTATAAAAAAAAAAGTTTAAACAAAGTATCTTTTATACTATCTGTTATTCCAAATGAAAATTCTTTTAAACAGTTTAAAAAAAAAAAAAAAAATTAGGTATATTTTTTTGGTTTTGGTTTTGTTCTTTGGTTTTTATTTATTTTAATATTTTTTTTTTAAAAAAAAAAAAAAAAAAAAAAAAAAAAAACTTTATATATATATATATATAATTATAATTTATAATTTTATTTTTTTTATATTTTAATTTTTTAGTTTTTATATTTTAATTTTTTATTTTATTTTAATTTATTTAATTTTATAGTTTATGTTTTTTATTTTTTTTTTTTTTTTTTATTTTATTAAATTTTTCTATTTTATTTTATTTTTTTGTTTTTGTTTTTGTTTTTGATTTTGATTTTGTTTACTTTCTTCTTTTTTTTTATTTTTATTTTTTTTTTTTTTTTTTTTTAAAAAAATGATATTATGAGAGGTACTTTCACAAAATAATTAAATATAATTTTTATTTCTAAATAATTTAATAATAAAAGATTCAAAACGAATAAAAAAAAAAAAAATATTACAATTAAAAAACTATTCTATCTTTTATTTTTCAATTATTATAATATTAATATTTCAAACTATATATTATATATAATATTTAAAAGGAAAAGAAAAAGAAGAGAAATGGTATAAAAAAAAAAAAATAAATTAATATTATAAGAGAAAAAAAATTATATTGAAAATTAAATAGATTTGTTTTCAAAATGATTTACATATAATATATTAAATATGGTAAATCATTTATCATATCTATGAAATTCATCGTGAATACTGTATGATGTTGTTTTTATTCTTTTCTCTATAGAGAAGATAATTTTCTAATTTCTCTCTTTTATTTTTTATCGCTTTTCTCTTTTTTTTATCATCTTAATTTATTTGATTTTTTTTTTATATGCTGTATAAATTAATAATTATTTATCTCTTCTTTTTTCTTTTCTTTCTTTTTTTTTTTTTTTTTTTTTTTTTTTTTTTTATCAAATGAAAAAAAAAAAAAAAAAAAAAAAAAAATTATATATATATTAAAATATTAAATATTAGTAATAAGAGATTGTATTATTAATTTATTTTATAAAACTTCTATATATATATTTTTTAAATTGATTAAATATATATTATAAAATTATGTTTAACATTTTTTTTATATCTAAATTAAAATTTAATAAAAAATAAAAAGCTGTTGTTTTTTAATTTCCTTTTTTTTTTTTTATCTTTAGCATTTGCATGTGATGTTAACCAATAAATAAAAAGATAAAAATATATGCTTATATATTTTTATTATCTTATATTTTATATTATTAAAGATGACAATTTCATTTTTTTTTTTTGCTTGATTTTATTTCCTTTACTTTCTGCTTTCTAATCTTCTGTTATTTTCAATATCTTCAACATCTTCTTCAACTTCTTCAATGAAGGAGCAAGTAGCAATGTAATAATAGAACTATTTATTAAAATTATTAAAATACATATAGTAAAAAAAATATAAATATATAAATATTAATACTTCTTTTTCTCCAAAATGTCTTTTTTTTATAAAAATATATATATAAATATAAATATATTATACATAATAAACATTTAATTTTTATCTATTGATGATAAATTTACCATAATACAGAAATTAATGATAGCTAAAATGATAAGTAAAATCTTCTTTAAGGTACTATATTCACTTGGAATGGTGTGCTTATATTGCTTATTATTGTCAGTTGAGTAAACAACACGATCTTCGAATTTTCTCTTTAAATCCCAAATCATCATAATAGTTTGGTAAATTAAGAAAAGTAAGAAAACCAATTTGAATTGCTTCATGAAAGACATCTTAACCTTTGATATTATTTATTATAATTATAAAAAATAGATATATATAAAATAAATAATTATTTAAAATGCATTAAACATATTTATTATTATTTTATTCGAATTTATCTTTTTTTCTTAAAATAAGATAAGCTTGTTATTTTTATTTATATAAATTCATTAAATTATTTTTGTGTACCTTATGAATACCAATAAGTAATAAGATGAGAGATATTATAACAATAATATAAATAATATATGAAATAATCATAGCAAAACTAAATCCGTAAAATATTAAATTGAAGATTAATGTTAAAATCAAGAAAATCTACGGGAATTTTTTTTCGAATAAAATATAGAATAAGAAATAATATATTTCATTTAGTTATATTTTGTTTATGCTTTAATTATTTTTTTTATGTTTCGATTTATATATTTATTATCAAATATATTTTTAAGTATTAATTCCTTTTTTTTATTTATTTTCTTATTTCCAATATTTACAATCATCATCCAGGTGCAAAGTTTAACAGCTGGCTTTAAAGGTAAGCAACAGCAGCACCAGTAATTACTTAATCTTGGACAACATCTAGCCATTTTTGTTTATTTGTATTTTTTTTTTTTTTTATTTAAATAAATTATTAAATAATTATTTCGTTTGAAGCGTTTTTTATTATTAAATAAATATTTTAAATTTTACAATTTTTTTTTTTTTTTTAGTACACAAAGATCATCTAATATCTTTTATAAAAAAAAAAAAAAAAAAATCTTTGTAATGGTTAATTTTTATTATTTTTGTTTAAAAAAAAATTAATTTTTTATGACTTTATTATCTTTTTATATTTTTAAAACTATTTTTTATTTATTTATTATTCTATTTATTTATTTAATATTTTATTCATTCATTTATTTATTTTAAGTTTTTTTTTTTTTAATTAAATCAAATACAAAAAAAAATTTAACTCTGAATGAACAATAAACTCTAAAAAATATAAAAATTATCTGTTAAAATGAATAATAAAAAAAAAAGAATATGAAATAAAAATTTTATATTTATATTTAAAATATGAAAAAATAACAAAAATAAAAAAAAAAAAAAAAAAAAAAAAAAAATTAAACATTTATTTATCTGTTAATAAGCCACTCCAACTTATATAAATTTGGTTAATATTAAATGGAATTATTATATAAATAGAGTTTATAGTAAAATGGAATTACATGTAGTTAAGATCTTCTTCATATTATACACCAATGAATAATGTATTGATTATTATTATAATATACTGTAATTTAATTTATTATTTATTAATTAAATTTACTCTTCACTTAATAAATAATTAAATAATTAAATAATAAATAATAAATAATAAATAATAAATAATTAAATATTAAATAATTAAATAATAAATAATTGAATAATAAATAATAAATAATAAATAATAAATAATAACAAATAATGAAATTATAGTAATTACGAAATAGTTGCAATAATAGTTAAATAGTCATTAGTAATGACTATTTCATATCAACTTTTGTTATTTAAAAAGTTTGTCAATAAATAAAAAAAATTATAAATAATAAATAGTATATACTTTTAAAATAATAATTATTAATAATTAGTATATAGGAAATAAAGAAAACAGAAAAGTCTCTTTAATATTAATTAAGATTTACCATTTCTCTAAAATGATTCGTCAGTTTCAAATATTGTTTTAAAATATATCAAATATAATATTGAATATAATTATATATATATAAAGTAATTTAAAATATATATAAAGTAATTTAAAATATATATAAAGTAATTTAAAATATATATAAAGTAATTTAATATATAAAAATTATTTTTATTATTTATTTAATCAATTATTTACTTAAAAATAAAAAAAAAAATAAAAAAAAATTTCAATATTTCATTATATATAAAATGATTAAATATGAAATAAATTAACTTTTGAAATATAAAAATTTAATTGATTTTTATATTTTAAGGAAAAGATATAATAGAATATAATATAATGTTAATATATGTCAATATAAATTTATTTTATTGGATATTTATAGAGCGATTAAAAAATTAATATTTAATTTTTTTATAATTCTTTTTTTTTACTTAAATAAAAAAAATTTTTTTTTTACTAAAAGAATTTAATGTAACACAATTTTGAATTAGAAATAATAATAAATAAAATTTATAGCATATAAATGAAATAAACTTTAATAAATAATAAAATTAAAATGTATAATTCAATTAAAAATTGAAATAAAAACAAAAAATTAAAAATTAAAAAAAAAAAGATAAAAAAAATTTCAGATGTAAAGATAAATATATTACTATATATTGTAAGTAATATTGTAATATATATTAAAGAAATTAATTTCATTATACTTTGAATATATTATTCAATATTTAAATATATAAATATAAAATATATACATTACATGTAACAATATAATATCAATATATTCTTATATACGTTATATCTATTGCCTAATTTTGATTTTAAATATTTATTTTAAGTTTTTTATTTTTATTTTAAATAATAATAATAATAAAAAAAAGAAAAAAGATAAAAGAAAAGAGTAAAAAAAAAAAAAAGTGACAGAATAATAAAGAATAAAGAATTGAAGATAAAAAAAAATGAAATGAAAATAAAAATAATAATAAGAAATTTATAAAAAGTTTTTTATGCTATTTATTAAAATCTATTAATTCTCATAATAAAAATTCTAATATAATTATAATATAATAATCGGTAATTAATAAAAAATATTCTCTATTAAAACCTTACATTAGGATATTCTATTTTATATTTTTAAAGTAGAAAAAAAATATTTTATTTTTTTAGAATAAAAATAAACTTTATTTAATAATATTTATTAAAAAAAAATCATGAAATACATAAAAATAAAATACCTGAAATTTTTTTATATTAATATTAATAAATAAGTGTTATGAGTTTTGAGGAACGAAATGGCCTCTAACTCTTCCCATTCATCAATGAAAACTTCCATATGAATAAAAATTATCGTTCAAAATTTGTATCAGAATTTCTTTCTTAGCTTTATTGTTTCGATGTCGATACCCTTGATATACTCTTGATAAGGCATACAAATTTGATCATAGTATAAAAATTGCTAATAAAAATAGACATAACATTAGTAAGGAATTCCTTAAGCAAAATATAAAATTGGAAAAGAAGACTCTCTCTAAGGTGATTGAAAGACATTTCTGATAAAATGTCTTTTTTCCCCGAACTTATCTTTAAGATTTCATATACTAGTTTTATAGTATATGAATACTTTTTATACCAACAATAATAAAAAGAAGGTGATAAACCATTTCTTATAAAAAAAAAAAGGTATTAAAAAATATCACCAAAAAAGTAAATTAATTTACTACGATTCAATAGGTTATGATATGGTATGACATATTTTACATACAAAAAAAAAAAAAAAAAATTCAAGCAAACTTCATATAATTTGTTGAATTTAGTATAAATTATAAAATTATTATATTAAAATATAAAGTCATTTTTAATATAGAAAATTATTATTAAATAATCCTTTATCTAAATCTTTATTTAATTAGAATTCAAATAAAATTTAGGTAAAGGATTAATTTAATATTTAATTATCAAATTATAAAAAATATTAAAAAAATTAAAAATAATATGAAGATGACATGATGACTTTTATAACTAAAAATTAAATTTCAATTATTTATCTATTATTTAATTATTTAAATTATTAATGAAAGACCTCTTGAATTTAACATAAATACCTCTTTTTCTTTTTCTTTCTTTTTTTTTTTTTTTAAATAATTATCTTTAAATTTACATAAAAGATTATTATTTAATTATTTAATTATTTATTATTTAATTATTTATTATTTAATTATTTATTACTTTGTAATTTATAAATGCATATAAAATGTATTTAGTTAATGAATAATAAATTTTAATATTTAAAAATATAAATAGATAAATGTATATAAAACGGCCTGTTTCTATATTAAGTAATAACTAACCTTTTTTCTTATATTTAATTTAAAAAATAAAAAATAGGCAATATTTTTTGAATAGAAATAATGTTAATTATTAATAATTATTAAATAAATATTAATAATAAATAAATATTAATAATAAATAAATATTAATAATAAATAAATATTAATAATAAATAAATATTAATAAATAAATAATAATAATAAATAAATATTAATAATATATTTATTTATAAATGAATTGTTAATTCATTATCTAAATTTTTACCTTTTCTATTAGTAAACATTAAAATATTATGGGTATAAATAAACAAAGAAATATATATAATTAAAAAGCTTATAAAATATTGTACTATTCTCTAATCTCTATCTATATATTTTATATAAAGGAATCAACTTTCTTTATTTTCCTTTTAATAATTATATACCAAATTACAAATATTTCATAAAAATAATTAATTCATGTTAAAAGAGTAATTAAAAAAAAACCAGAGTGACCTTCAATAATAATAAAGGCAATCTTAATTTTATATTTTTTTTATTTTTTTTCTTTTTTAAATATTAGTACATTTTATTTATTTATTTATTTATTTATTTATATATTTATTTATTTATTTATATAATTTTTTTGGCTTATCATTTTTACAAATTATAAAAAACAAAAACAGTTTTTCCCATCCTATTTATACTTTTTAAGCTTTTTTTAGTTTAAATTTGTAGTAGAAATAGCCACCAATTTATACTGTTTATAATTTTTTATTTTATTTTATTTTTTTTTTTTTATAGTTAAATAATAAAATTATTTATATCTATATCTATATATAAATATAAATTTTTATAAATAACAAAATAGCTGTATCTATCTATATATAAATCTATATATAAAAGTTGTTATATCAAAATATCAATCTATATATATATAAATTGAAAGTGAAAATAGTTTATAATTAATAGCTATATATTTATATATAGATTGAAAAGAGTTGTATCAACCTTAACAATTAATAAATTTCACTCTAAATGAAAGATATTTTAAAATAAATAATTAAATAGTTTAGATGAAATAATTATATATAATTGTATATAAAGAAAAAAAAATCCTTTTTTTTTTTTTTTTTTTTACAGTAAAATATATTTAAATAAACAAAAAATATATAAATATAACGATCAGTATGACAAATTTTTTTTTTTTTTATAAAACAAAAAAGTAAAAAAAAAAAAAAAAAAATTGAAAATCAATAGAAACAGAGTCATTAATACTCAATTTAAATAAAGAAAATATGATAAATAAATAGAAAAAATAAAATAATAAAAAATATTGAATTAATAAAAAAATGTTAGAAAAACTAATTAGTTACAAATAAAAAATTTTGAATTATAATAGGAAAAGATAATTATTCTATTACGTACAATATAATAATTGGAATATGTTTTGTAATTATATAATTATATAGTCCTTTTTTTTTTTTTTTTTTTTTTTTTTTTTTTTATTTTTAGTATTTTTTTTTTATTTTTTAGTTTTATAAAATTAATGTGTAATCTTTACTATATTATTTTTATTTTTTTAATTTGGTAGAAATAATATATAATCTTTAAGATATTTTTTTCGTTATAATTTTAATTTTCATATATGTAAAAATAATTTATATATTATTTAAATTTGTTTTATTATTAGTAAAAATTTTTGGTGTAGTGTAATGATAATTTCAGTTTAATATTAATAATAATACCAATAATATACAAATTTCATAAATTTGATTAATCTAAATATGTTTATTCAATTTTATTATGGCTAGAAATAAAAAAAAAAAAGTTTTATGTTTTTTAAATAACTCTTGGGGTTATTTTTTAAATTAAAATTTTAATTATTAGCTTTTTAAAATATCCTTTAATAATTAATAGTAAATACCATTAATTCTAATAAATAAATGAAAATATATATTTCAATAACTAATCATTTACTAGTAAATATCATTAATTCTACTTTTCTTGATTTATATTAAAAAAGCTGATTAGTGTTTGATATATATATATATATAAGTAGAAATTTATATATATTTCAAAAACTAAACAGCTATTATTATAAATGAAAATAGTATTTTTAAGCTCATAAAAATAATACATAAATAATTAAATGAATGAAAACAAAGGATATAAAATTTAATATAAATAATTCACTATTAATATAATTAATATACTTTCTTTTAAAAATAAATAACAAATTCTTTTTATTTTATTGATTATTAATTAATTTTTATTCATTATTTTTTAATTTTTATACATAAAATCATTTAATAATATGTATTATAACTAAATAATAAAATTTAATATTAGTTATTTTATATTAATTATTAATATTTCCAATAAAATTTATTTATTATTAAATATTAATTTATTTATTTTTCATTAAATATTAATAAGTATCATAATCTTTATAAAATTTTCATTCAAATTACTTTAGGTAAAGTAATTAAATTGTTATCGCTTTACGTTTATAATATTAATAATTTTAATGGAAAATTAATAATTTAAAATCTGGCTTGGTATCTTTATTTTTTTTTTTTTTTTTTTTTTTTGTTTAGATAATAGTAATATTTAATATTAGTAAATATCTTTTAATAAATACTATTCTTCATAGATATTTATTAAATTATCATAACAACTTTATTAAATATTTCTGAATTTAAATGTTAATCAATAAGTCGTTAGGTAAATTAAATATTTTAATTTAATCTACCACCAGTTGTGCCAGTTGTTGTTATTGTAGTTATTATTGTTGTTCCAGTTATTCCATGGATTCCAATTATTCCAGGAATTCCATCCATTATTATTATTATTATTATTGTTATTATTATTATTATAAGCTGCATAATTAGCTCCATTATTATCTGATCCAATATAGACTTTGGCATATGGGAAATCGGCTGTACCACTGGTACCATATCCATTACTACCTGCTTCTCCTAAAATCTTGGCTTCATGTAAATTACCCATCATCATTCCAAGCTTTTCCCATTGTTGGAAATGTGCTGTGATATCAATAGTACCACAATCACGTGGTGTTTGACGAATACTAAAGTATTGCGTGAATTGAGTATTACCATCAATAGATGGTCCATAACGACTGTTTTCATAAACTGTATATACGGCTCCATCAATAACAAAATCACCTCTCTTCTTATTTCCAACCCAATCTCCTGGACGATATGGACTAAGCCAATTATCAACAATATAATATTCTATAAGAGGATTTCTGGACCATCCATAAACACCAACAAATGAATAATCTACATTTGAAATGTTTTGTTTAATAAGTTTAAAATCGGCATACATATGTCCAATTTGATTATGCTTTTTAGTACTATCGAAAGAAAGACCAGCACGACATAAATAATCCTTTGCGTTTCTGAAAGAACAAGTGAATGAACCATCTGAATAGAAGGTAGCGCTGTTACTACCACTATCAGCCCATAATTCATAATTAATTCCTCCAATGGATCCTACCTTATTATAATATTCTGTGACACTCTGACCGGAATGATAGTTATTTAAACAAAAATTTTGAGCAGCCACAATTGAAACTGAAGCAGCTAAAGAAATAGTTAATGGAATAATTTGTTGAAATTTCATTTTGATTTTAAATTTTTTTTATAATTTTTAATTATAAATCAATATAAATTTATATAAAAAATTTATTTATGAAATATAAAAAATAAAAATATTTATTTTTAATGGTATCTAATTTTTATGGTATCTAATTTTAATGGTATCTAGCTATTTAAAAAGTTATTAATTATTATATTAACAACCAAATCTTTAAATAAACTGAAAAATCAAGATGGAAAGAAAAAATTTAAAATATTTATACTTTTTTTTTTTTTTTATTTTATTATAATAAATATTTTTTGTTTTAATAATAAATAGATTATACTATAAATAAATAAATAAATAATAAACCAATTCATAAATTAAAAATTTATTATAAATTATTATTATAAATAAAAATGGTATTTTTTTCATTAATTAATTTTATTTTTATTATTTTTAATTTGGAGATTAAGTTTAATTTAATTCTACTTTCATTTTGGTGGATAAAAGAATCATAATTATTATTAAATTTTATATATTAAAAAATAATAAAAAATTAAAAATTTATTTACATTAATTATTCCAAAAATAATTTCTTTTATAAACCATTTAATATATTTTTTATCATTAAATCACTTATTATATATATATATAAATATATAAATATTTCAAAAATAATTTCTTTCATACCCATTTCATATCATTTTTTAATTATCATTTTAAAATATTACTGTATAAAATTCTTAGAAAAAATTCATTATTTAATATTTACCCATTTAATAAATATTATTAATTAAAGAAATAAAAAAAAAATAAAAATAACAAAAAAGTAAATTACTTTAATTATCTCTTTTTAATAAATATCTAATTTAGAGGTTTTCTTTTCTTTTTTCAATATATTATTATTAACTTTAAACTGAAATTAATATTAAAAATTTTTATATTTATTAAAACTAAATTAGTAAAATATATATATATATATATAATAACTTTTATAAAATAAAGAAATTTTTTATTAAAAACTATAATAATAAAAATATATATATATGATTATATATAAAATTATTATAAACAATATTTTTTTTTGAAAATATTATTAAATATTTTAATCATATTTTATAAATCCAATTTAAAAAAAATATCTAATTATGACATTTTCTTTTCAATAACTATTATTGGAGTTACTTTTTAAAGTAAAATTATGACATTTTCTTTTCAATAACTATTATTGGAGTTACTTTTTAAAGTAAAAGTTTAATTATAAGATTTATGAGAAAATACTTCAATAATTAATATTAAATAAAATTAATTATAATAAATAAATAAAAACAGAGGATTTAAAATTTAATATAGATAACTCATAAATTTACTTTTTTTTAATAATTAATATTAAATAAAATTAATTATAATAAATAAATAAATAAATAAAAACAGAGGATTTGAAATTTAATATAGATAACTCATAAATTTACTTTTTTTTAATAGTTTATTTATTGGTTCCTTTTTATTCGTTTAAATTTTTACTTCTATTTATTGGTTATTAATTATTAATAAATGCTTATTTTATTTTTTTTTAATTTTCGTACATAAAATTTTTAAATAATACATATTCGAATGTTTTTTGATAATATTTATTTATTATTAAAAATTAATATTTCTAATAATTTTTAATTGTTACTAAATATTAATAAGTATCATATTTTATATAATTTATATAAATCTTAATACAAATTAATTATATATAGTAAATATATTATTAACGCATTTGACATTAATAATTTATAATATTTCCTTAATTTATATGATATTAATAATTTAATTCATAATAATAATATAAAATATAGCATGGTATCTTTATTTAGAATTTTCTTTCTTTCTTTTTTTTTTTTTTTTTTTTTAATATATATATATAAATAATAGTAATATTTAATATTAATAAGTATCGTTTATATTAATAATTACTTTTAATAGTTATCCTATAAACTAATAATAATTTAAATAATAATAATTTTATGATATATTTTTAAATTTAATCAAATTCAATATGCTTTAAGGTAAATTAATTACAATGAATAAATCTACCACCAGTTATGCCAGTTGTTATTATTATAGTTATTATTGTTCCAGTTATTCCATGGATTCCAATGTTCCATGAATTCCATCCATTATTATTATTATTATAATGTTATATTATTATTGTAGTTATTATTATTATTGTTATTATTATTATTATAAGCTGCATAATTAGCTCCATTATTGTCTGATCCAATATAGACTTTAGCATATGGGAAATCGGCTGTACCACTGGTACCATATCCATTACTACCTGCTTCTCCTAAATTTTAGCTTCATGTAAATTACCCATCATCATTCCAAGCTTTTCCCATTGTTGGAAATGGGCCGTGATATCAATAGTACCACAATCACGTGGTGTTTGACGAATACTAAAGTATTGAGTGAATTGAGTATTACCATCAATAGATGGTCCATAACGACTGTTTTCATAGACTGTATATACGGCTCCATCAATAACAAAATCACCTCTCTTCTTATTTCCAACCCAATCTCCTGGACGATATGGACTAAGCCAATTATCAACAATATAATATTCTATGAGAGGATTCTACTCATCCATAAACACCACAAATGAATAATCCACATTTGAAATGTTTTGTTTAATAAGTTTAAAATCGGCATACATATGTCCAATTTGATTATGCTTTTTCGTACTATCGAAAGAAAGACCAGTACGACATAAATAATCCTTTGCATTTCTGAAAGAACAAGTGAATGAACCATCTGAATAGAAAGTAGCACTATTACTACCACTATCAGCCCATAATTCATAATTAATTCCTCCAATGGATCCTACCTTATTATAATATTCTGTGACACTCTGACCGGAATGATAGTTATTTATACAAAAATTTTGAGCAGCCACAAGTGAAACAGAAGCAGCTAAAGAAATA